>CABHPR010129008.1:0-51681 GCA_902168415.1 Peromyscus melanophrys
CCGGCCCTTTGTCGGCTGACCGACTTCAGGCCTCTCTCTACCCGCCCACGCGGAGAACTGCGGCTGGACAAGGTAGGCTGGAAAAACCCCACTGTGGAAGGCTTGAAGCCAAGTGCCATAGGCAAGGTGAAGTCTTGCACGTGAGAAGTAAGATCTATCTGAACACGAAAGACCTAGAGTTGACACACAGGGCCGACGTGCAATCAATATTTCTAAACGGAGCGAATGAATGAGTGTGGAAGAACTCCCAGCGAGCAGGGGAAGACAAACCAAGCGGACGGTCCTGCCCACAATCCCGTGCCAATCAGAAGCAGAAACTGGTGTCATAAAAGAATGGTTGTATGGAAATGACCCTGTCCATCTTTCCTCCTACAGTTGAAACAGCCAGACCTAACTAAACCTTACAGTGACAATACTCAGGAATAATAAAATAATGAATAGAACGACTGGTCCTCTCCCCTGCCTGACTGAACACAGCTTTGTTGGTTGGTTGGTTGTTGGTATTTTGTTGTTGTTTTGAGACAGGGTCTCTGTCCGTAGCCCTGGCTCTCCTGAAACTTGCTATATAAACCAGGCTGGCCTCAAACTCACAGAGATCTGCTTGCCTCTGCCTCCCTAGTGCTAGGATTAAAGGCCAGAGCTACCCATACTGAGGGGACACTGCTTGGTTGGTTTTGTTTTTTTTTTAACTTATTTCTTATTTTTATTAATTCTCTGAGAATTTCATTCAATGTATTTCGATCACGTTCACCCCACCTCCTCCAACTAACTCCCTACTCAAGTCCCCTAACTTCTCTTTTGTCTTTTCTTTTTTCTAATAATCCATCAATTTGTACCGCCCATGTACTTCTGGATGTGGGCCATCCATTGTAGCATTTCTGTAAAGGCCACACCCTTAAAGAAAGCCATCTCTTCCTCCCCTTGAAGCTATGGACTGTCTATAGCTTCTCAGCTGGGGGACCAGCCCCCTCCTCTCCCCGCTAGAATGTTGACAGGCTTGATCTTGTGCAGGCAGCTACAGTGCCGTGAATTCATAAGTGCAGTGTGGTCTTGTATGTCCAGAAGCCACTGTTCTCCTTCCGTCCTCCATGTCTGGCCTCCAGCTCTCAGACTCTTCGCACCCCTTCTTCTGCGAGGGTCCCTGAGCCTTAGACTGGGGAAACACGGACGTCTCATCTCCGCTGATGCTCTGCACTCTGATCAGTTTTGAGCTTCTACGTTAACCATCATCCACACAAAGAAACTTCCCTGGCGAGGTCTGAGGGCTGCAGACTACTCTACGGATATAGAGATGTGAGTTTAGAGAGCAGTTTGACCCTCTGTCCACTTAGCAGACTAACATGTTCACCCCAAAGTGGGTTCTTCCCACCCATCTTGTTAGGGCACCGTTAGTCACTCTCTGCGTCTCAAAACTCATGTGTTTTCGGGCCCTACGTTCTCCTAGGTTGCAGCTTCTGGGTGGCCTTACTCTTTCTTCTCCTCTCTCACGTCTAGACCCTGGAGTGTCCCAAAGCTCCGCTACATGACAACTCTTTCACTCTTCACTTCCCGACTTGGTAGTCTTTAAATCCCACCAGTGTAGGGCCAGCCTGGCCCCTCTTCTGAACCAGACTTCTGTGAGTTCACGGCCTTCTTGACACCACCTCTTGGCAAGTGCTCCGAAAGGTCTAAGAAGCAACTCGACTTTACCAGAACAAAACGGAATGTCTGGATTTTCTTCCATAGACGTCTGTCTCTTGTATTTTCTTTATCTCCGTATTAAAAACTCCATCCTTCCACTAACTCAGGTCAACAGCTTCAGTTCCTCTCACATCAAGTCTATCAGCAGATCCTGTCATGTAGACTGGATATTTTGTAAAGCTCACTATGTCTCGGGACTCACCAGATCCCTGCTACCCCACAGTCTAAGCAACTGTCAGCTCCTTCCAGCATTTCTGTAACTACCTCCTAACCAGTGTCCTTTCTCTTCTTTCTGCCCATTTGTAATAAGGAAGTGGTGCCTTGTCAGCCTAGCCCAAATGAATAATTCTTCACTCTCCCCCTGCAAGGGACCCCCCTCCTCAGCCTCCTCACCACTCCTCAAATGGGCTGAGCATGCTCCCACCCATGGGGCTTGCATTTACTGTTTCCTTTTCCTGGAATGCACTTCCCCAGATGCTCCTGTTGCATAGACCCTATGACTCATCTCCTAGATCTGGGATTGAAAGTCTCGTTTGGAGAGGCTGCTCTCCTCACACCAACAGCAGACCAACAAATGTACTCCCTTACTTTGTGAACCCCCGTGACACTCTTTGCCACTTATCCCATGGGGGGATAAGTTTCAAACCTCCAGTGAACGCCTGAAACTGCAGATGATACCAAGTCCTATTTATACTGTATTTCGTCCAGGACACACACTTCTGATAAAACCTTATTTATAAATTAGGCACAGTTAGAGACTGACAATACGTTACAACCGTAGCATATGTTTGTTTGTTTGTTTCTGTCCTTATTGGGAATTTTCAATTTTTTATTTAAGGGAAGGAAGCACTTTATTGTATCTGTTTGGCATATCCATATTACCAATGTCACTACTCTCAGGCTTCTGGGCCACTATTAGAATAAGGGTTACTTGCACACAGCACTGTGAAGCTGTGACAGGGGATCTGATAAGGAAGATGGCCGCTAATTGACCAACAGGAAGGCAGTATAGGGAACATGGACATTCTGAACAAAAGAATGATTCACATCCTGGAGTTGTATGCCATGAGACTTCATTGTGTTTGCTACTCAGGACACTGCACAGTTTAAGACGCACCAACTGTTAGTTTCTGGAATTTTATTCTTTATATTTTCAAACGATGGTTGACTGAAATTTAAATAGTCCCCATCCACAAATGGTGAGAGGCCCTGTACACTAATTATTATCTTCCCACTAAACTAAGTTTCATGAGATCATTCGTGAATGAATGAATGAATGAATGAATGAATGAACATATAGGCTCTACCGTACATAAATCATCCCTTAAATATATAGTACTTTTATTAGTGTTTACTGTTTACATAAAATATTATTACTTCTTTTTAGTAGTAATACCATGAACTGATTTCTTCAACAAAACCATTTTGTCGAAGATAAGCATCACATTTACTTCTGTAATCTACAAAACCTAGCAGAGCATTAAGATACATGGACTAAGGAAAACAAATTATCCAAGACAATGTTGGAGCAAAAATCCACACAGGATCATGTTCAAACCCCCCTCCCCATTTTTAAAGAGGTGAAAAATGGATCCAGAAAAGATGACCGACTGCCCCAAATCATTCTCTAATGAGAGACAAACCCTGAGACTATGAAGATTTTAAGAGTGATACAGCTTCTGTTTACAAAGCAGTCCCAAGCTTATCTGAAGAGTCTGGAAACGGATGAGTCATTTTATTAATTCTGTAAAATGTCAAGCACGCCATTACCAAACCTCTTTATGAGAGCCAGACAACAGCCCAACCTGGCTTCCTCTGATTCTCTCAACTCCCACATCTTGTCACATTGGGTCAGTTCTGTATTGCAGGTTCCCAACGTGGGCTAGCGTTTACCTCTTTCTTGGCTTTCCTGTCTTCTGTTCAATGCAGGCCTTGCTTTCAAGACTGACTGCATTAGCTTTGCAGCTCAAATTGCTCTTCATTCCAACTTTTAAAAAACGCAAAGGCTGGAGAGGTATCTCAGCAGTTGAGAGCACGTAATGCTCTTGCAGAAGATCTGGGATCCATTCCCAGCACCCATATTGGCGGTTCACAACTATCTCTAACTCCAATCCTAGATGATCCAATGCCCTCTTCTGAACCTCTGCTGGCACCAAGGACACACATGGTAGATAAACATACATGCAGGCAAAACAGTCTCACATAAAGTAAAATATATAAATCTAATTTTTAAAATTAAAAATAAACTAATAAATTAAAAAATGCAAATCTGACTTAGTGTCGTCTGTTTAAAAGCTCCCCATGACCCCTTGCTCTGTAGACCAGGCTAGCCTTGAACTCACAGAGATTCACCTGCCTCTGCCTCCCAAGTGCTGGGATTAAAGGCGTGCGCCATTGCTGCCCAGCAAGTCCTTCTTAAATTCTAGGACTTCAATTCCACCCGTACAACTCTAGCTTCATCTTTCAAAAGTGTGACATGCTTTCTACTTTATATTCCAGGATCTTCAAGCCCAGTTGTAGCTCTAAAAATATAGCCTGTTTGTCTTAAGCCTCTGTGCTTTTGACCTGAACTACCCATCCGTGGCTGCCCAGCAGGCGCCTATTTATCTGCTATGAGCCAAATTGTGCCCCCCATCCCCACCCCAAAGGAGCCTGCTGAAGTTGCAACCTCCAGTGTGATAGTTAAATGAGGCCTTAATGGTGGGACCCTCCTCTTACTGGTAGCTTAAAAAGGAGAAAGACATCTTCCTTCCTCTGTCATTTACAGACATGGTTAAGAAGTAGCTTTGTTTAAGAAAAGAATCGTCATCAGAACTGGGACTCGAACCTCAGACTCCCAGCCTCTAGAACTATGGGAAATTAATCTCTCTCAACTGAGCCACACAGTATAGGATATTTGGTTATGATACAATTTTATTTACTAAGTGGGCACAAGTAGCACCTTTAAAATTCTTGCTGAGGCATCTCCTTGGCAGAATTCAGTTTTTTCTTTCACTGGACTTATGGACTTTGTAAATGCTTACATTCCCCCCACATCCCTACCCTATTCTAACCATCTTTCCTCGTGAGACTGGGGTCCCTCTGAGCAGCAATGACCCCTCGGATTCATCTTTGCATCACCAACACCTAACACGTGGTAATTCAGTTCTGTCCTAGTTTGCTCCTCTGTTGATGTGTTAGAACAGTGAACAAAGGCAACTTGAGGGAGGAAGGTTTATTTGGCTGTACTTCCGGGTCACAGCCCATTGCTGAGGGAAGTCTAATGAGGACTGAAGCAGAAATCATTGAGGGACACTGTTTACTGGCTTGTCCCCAAGCTCGCATTCTATTCATTTTTTTATATAGCAGAGGCCCACCTACCTACAGATGGTACTGCCCATAGAAGACTAGGTTCCCTGACATCAATCAGCAATCAAGACAATACTCCACAGACAGGTTCACAGGCCAATTTTATGGCAACAGTTCTTCAGTTGAGGTTCCCTCTTCTTGGTGTGTCAAATTGGTAACTAAGGTTAGCCTCACAGGTTAGTAATTTATTTACTCACAATTTGACTAAAGCATTAATTTCTCAAACAAAAACTGTCATGAGTATTTGAATCTCTAAAGAATTATTTGAGGCTGGGCGGTGGTCGCGCAGGCCTTTAATCCCAGCACTTGAGAGGCAGAGGCAGGCAGATTTCTGAGTTCGAGGCCAGCCTGGTCTACAAAGTGAGTTCCAGGACAGCAAGGACTAAACAGAGAAACCCTGTCTTGAAAAACAAACAAACAAACAAACAAACAAAGATTTGAAACTAGGTATGGTGGCTACATCTGTAATCTCAGCAGTTGGGAGACTGGAGCAAGAGGGCTGTGATGCATTCAAGGCTATCCTGGGCTCATAGTAAGACCCTATTGTTGCTGTTGTTACTTTAAAGTCTTTGCTATCCATAAAACTTCTGTTGTTAAAATGAGAAGAAAAAAATCAATCTATAATTTTATTTGCTTATTTTTGAGACAGGTCTATCTATGTAACCCTGACTGTCCTGGAACTCACTAGACTGTAGGCCAGCCCGGCCTCAGACTCACAGAGATCTGCCTGCCTCTGCAGGCATTAAAGGTGTGTACCACCATGAAGAATGGAGCTATATCTCTTTGAAAATGGGCAATAGATCTGAACAGACATTTCTCAAGAGAGATGAGTAGCCAACAGACATTTGACAAAATGTTCAAATCTCTAACTACCAAGAAAATGCAAATTAAAACCATGATACATCATCACATCTCTGAGGATAGCTATTATTACCAAAAGGATAATGTTAAGTGTGATAAACCACAGATGGTGGTGAGGATACAGAGAAAAAGGAACCTTATACACCTGTTGGTGGGGTTGTAATTAGTATAGCCACTTTGAAAATAGTATGGAGGTTCATCAAAAGCAAAAAAAATTGAGTTACCACATGACCCACAATCCTATTTCCTGGTATGCAAAATAGCTGAAATTGATGTCTTGAAGAAATATCTGTACTCCATGTTCATTGCAACTATACTGACAGCAGCCAAGGAATGAGTGTCCATCAGTGGACAAAGAAAATGTGGAAAAATACCTACCTATGTAGCCTTTAACAAACTAAATTCTGCCATTAAAAACAGAATTGTGGAACTGGTACATTATGCTAAGTGAAGCAAGCAGACACAGAGAAATGTTGTATGATCTCACTTATGTGTGCAATATGGAAAAGATGACCTCAAAAGAACAGAAAACAGGGGAGCTCAAAAGAAAAAGCCTGCTACAGGCTGGAGAGATGGCTCAGTGGTTAAGAGCTCTTCTGGAGGTCCCAGGTTCAATTCCCAGCACCCACATGGCAGCTAACAACTGTCTACAACTCCAAGATCTGACACCCTCACACAGACATACATGCAGGCAAAACACCAATGAACATAAAATAAATAAATTATTTTTAAAAAAAACAAACAAACAGAAAAGCAGTTACCAAAGGCTTCCCCAGACTTGAAAACGATACCATTGAGAGAGATGTTTAGAAAAATAATCATTATGTTTTAATACAGGTTACTTCCAAAAGGGAGTCTTTTAGATAATGTTTTAACTTTTAAAATACTGTTCGGTTTTTCCCTACAAATCTCTTTTCAGAATTTATCTTATATATAGGAGTGCTTTGCCTGCACATATATAGGTGTACCTTGTGTATACCTACCTGGTGCCTACAGAATTCAGAAGAGGACATAAGGTCCCCGACAACTGGAGTTACAGATGTCTGTGAGCCACCATGTGGGTGCTGGGACCCAAACCCGGGTCCGCTGCAAGAACAGGTGCTCTTAACTGCTGAGCCAGCTCTCCATCACATTTTGAATCGCTTTTTCATTTATTTTAGAAATTGCGGTAAAATCAGGCAATGGTGGCACATGCCTTTGATCCCAGGATTCAGGAGGCAGAGGCAGGTGGATCTCTGTGAGTTCAAGCCCAGCCTAGTCTACAGAGTGAGTTTCAGGACAGCCAGGGCTACACAGAGAAACCCTATCTTGGAAAAAAAAAAAAAAAAACCTGAGGTAAAGACACATACCATCTTACCCATGTTTAACTGTATGCAATTCCACAGTCTGTTTATACTGTTGTGCAATCTCCACCACTGGGCATCTCCAGAACGCTTTTCATCTTGAAAAACTGAAGTTCTATAGCCATTAAACACCAACCCCCTATTCCTCCTCAACAATCCCTTGCAATCACTGTTCTAATTTGTGTGTATAGATTTTTTCTCTTCTAGGTACCTCACAGGAGTAGACTTACATCACATCTGCCATTCTGTAACTGATGTGTTTCAAAACAATGCCTTCAAGACTCTTCCATGTTATAGAATGTGCCATGATTTCCTTCTTTTTCTTTTCAAAGATTGGGTGTATATAGGCCTGATAAGGCAATACATACCTTTAATCCCAGCATACAGAAGGCAGAGGCAAGCAGATCCCTGTGAATTTGAGGTCAGTCTGAATTACAAAGCAAGTTCCAAGCTAATCCAGGCTACATACTAAGAACCTGTCTCAAAAACAACCACAAGTGTACGTGTGTGTGCGCGCGCGCACTACTGTCTGTAATTCCAGTTCCAGTGGACCCAACACCCATGGCAAAACACCAATACACATTGAAAAAAAAAAGGAAATAGTTAAAAAGACATTATTTTGTTCTATACTTTTCAAGCTATCAAGCATGAATTGTTTTAGTTAAAAACAATGCCATTTTCCTTATCAAAATTAAAAATAATAGTTGGGCCGTAGTTGGGCCAGGCAGCACACACCTTTAATCCCAGCACTTAGGAGGCAGAAGTAGGTAATCCCTGTCTGTGAGTTCAAGCCCAGCCTGATCCACATAGTAACTTCCAGGACAGTCAGATATAGAGAGACCCTGTCTCTAAAATAAAATAATATTAAAGTATCTTTATGTGTACTATGCTCAAAATCCTAGAAGGTAAGATAGTCTACACCTTAGAGGCCATGGATTCCTTTATTTAGTAAATAATTTTCAGTATCCATTTTGTACATTACATTATTCAAGTTTCCTACCTTCTGGAGAAGGAAAAAAAAAAAAGCTCAGCTTCTCTAATGAGCCTAGCCACCTTGTTGAACAAGGAGCAGGTTCACACAAGAAGAAAGCCAAGAGAAGCTTGAGCATGAGCAGAAGGTGGTAAAGTCAAGTGACCGACTCAGACAGAGAGCTCCCTAGGTGAATGCCTGCACACTGGGCTAGAAATACTCCAGCTGTGGGAAAGTGTCAGGTAATGAGCAGGAAGGTTCTATCCGGACAAAAGCAGATCAGTGGCTGGCCTGAGCTGGTGGTAAAAACCGGGTGACTAGAAACAGAAGGGAGATTTGAGGACTGACAGTGTTTTATCACAAATAAGTTTTAACAGTCATAATTTGGCCATTTACTAAAAATCACTGAATTGCACACCTTAGATGAATTTTATGATATGTAAGTGATTTTTCCCCCAAACAGTCAAGTAAGATAAGTGCAAAACCCTTAGGACTGTATTGTTTTCTAGCTAAAAGAAGCTGAGCCCTCACTGAATTTAATCAGCATGATTGCAGCCTGGCAGTCTGTGAAGAAGGGGGGGGGGGGTGTGCTCTGACCCAGGAGGTGCCTGGCTCCAGAACTGGACTTTATTCAAAGCAATCAAGGATTATTAAGCAGGAAGGAGCAGCAGGCAGGGCAGGATACAGTGAGTGTGATTTTAAAGGGAAAAGCACATCCTGTCGTGGGGTAACTCTTAGGAGCTGATCTCTTCTCAGTGAACCGCATTTCCGTTCATG
Organism: Peromyscus melanophrys; assembly: GCA_902168415.1. Classification (NCBI taxonomy): domain Eukaryota; kingdom Metazoa; phylum Chordata; class Mammalia; order Rodentia; family Cricetidae; genus Peromyscus; species Peromyscus melanophrys. The sequence continues at coordinate 8,980 of CABHPR010129008.1, forward strand.
TCTGCAGTAGCAAGAGGGCACTGAGGGATGGGGAGGCACTTGGCGGGGACACCCGCATCCTGAACAACAAGGCTCCCGCTCTGGGCCCTTCTTTGTTCAGGAGGGTGAACAAAGGCTTGATTGTGAGAAAGTCACAATCAAAGCACCAACGGGAGAAGGAGATACAGTTGCAGAGGGATCACATGAATCTAGGCAAGAGGTTGTTAAGGTGTCTTACCTACTGAGCAGGCCGCTGAGCAGGGAAATGGTCTGGTGAAGGGTGTGGCTGGAGAAGACAGTCTGTTAATACATATACCCTCATTTAACACTTTTCTGATAACCAGTCCACCAATGCAGCCAACGAGCCCCAAGTATTCAGGGGTACTCACCCTTGGCAAGGGGAATACTTTGGCTAAAAGTAGGTTCCCCTCAAAGGCACCCGTGAACTGCTACCCCCAGCATTGAGCTGTCTGTGTCCTAAGAGTCAGGTGTGTTTGTCCCCAGACACATGCTAGTGGTATTTAAGTTGTACAACTCGATTATCACATGAACTAATGAAAAATGAATGGGGGGAGGCAAGAATACACTGGATTTATCAAAAAAGTGAACCACTAAAGATGCCTGCCTGCTGTAACTATAAACCATGAGGGAATGTCAATAAGTAAGTGAAAGGGTTCCACATTAACCATATGCATCTCTAGTCTTCCTCATGGTTGAGAAAAAAACAGGCTCAGCCAGCAGCCTGCCTCCAGCAGTGGTGACTCCCAAACTCTAAGCTATGGCTTTGCCTGTAGCCGGGAGCAAAACTCTATGTTTAAATGTGTGAAAGGGCTCTGCATTAACTGTATGTATCTATAGTCTTACTCATGTTTGAAAAAATGCCTCTGGCCGTAGTGACTGTAGGTGGAAGTAAAATGCTAAGCCTCCTCCAAAGCTAAGTCCCCAGCCTCCCAAGTCTCGCAAGCCAAGAACAAGAGAAAGAACACCCAGAAGTAAAAGGCAGATGAGAAGAACCAAGAAAATAGCTGTTGAGCTGGACTGGGTCTGTGTTGACCCTGTTGCGGCACCTTTTAAACCCAGGGCAGTACCGCCACTGCTACCTGCTTGAATGGGCTATCCTCAGCAAAGGAGAGTCCCTAATTTCCTGCATTTGACACCTACGGCGATTGAAGAACCCTGTGGGCTCATAAAGACTTCTGTACAAGTGGCCAGCAATAGTGCAGCGATGAGACAAAGGACACATCTCTAGTTGAAACAGACATCGCAAGCATGAGTAGTAACAGTACAGTACGGCTTCCACAATGGCGGTAAGGAAACAGCAGCCGCCAAAAGAAAAGGAAGACTGCTCAGCAAAATGTAGACAGGGGATGACTTTTTCTCCAGGCAAATTATAAGGCATTCTTCTAATGAGTAGGGAATCTGCCCAAGTTTTCAGAGACTAAAATTTCAAAGGGCATAATATGTGAGAACATGGCAACAGTTTTAGTGAGTATCACGACCCTGTCACCAGGACAAAACAGCAAAACTGAAGAAAGGCCTTCCAAAGCTGTCTCATTGTTTTTAGTTATCTAAGTAGACAAACTCCAGTTATACGGTAGCATACTGAATGGTTAAAAAAATTAGTTAATTAAAAAAATACCAAGCTACTTACAGATGGTGAGCTTATTAAGCAATGTATGCAGAGTGTAGCAGATATAAAATGCCCTAAAAGGGGTGGGAGGCCCAAAATCAGTTTGTTTCACCAGACTATACCAAGTGAACTGGAGAAACAGGAAAAAATCCATAGGAAAGAAGTTTGGAGAACAAAACCATGGATTTCAAATTTATGCTTAAGGCAATAGATGATGACAGCACGGATGATGCAAATCCAATTTTATTAGAGGTATTGATAACAAAGATAATACCACTGAAGTGCGCCTGGAGAGATGGTTCAGCAGGTAGGAGCACTTGCTGCTCTTCCAGAGGACCCGAGTTCACTTCCTAGCACCCATATCCGGTAGCTTACAATGGCCTGTAACTCCAGACCCGGGGGATCTGGCACCTTCTACTGGACTCCATGGATACCCACACATATATGACATGTACACATCTTTTTAAAATGTCACTGAAGGGCCAGGTATGGTGGTATACGCTTTTAATCCCAGCACTTGCGAGGCAGAAGCAGTCAGATCTATGAGTTTGAGGCTAGCCTGTTCTGTAGAGGGAGTTCCAGGACAGCCAAGGCTACACAGAGAAACCCTGTCTTGAAAAACAAAACACAAAACCAAAACAAACAAAAAGTCACTGAAGAAGTGGCTTCTTTGGTACACTTTGGAGGCTCAAATTACTCAGGGTCAGAGAATCTGAGCTTGCTTTACCCAGCAGGGCTGCATAAGGGATGATTTGACCACGGGCGTGGTTACCAAGTGTTTGGCAGGGTCTACACTTGGCTGCACAGTGTGCTTTGATCTAGCAAGGGGGAGGTCTTTTGCCTCACCCCTTGGCATTGTTATAAAAAGCCCTTTTGAATAAACTTCTGGGCCATTAGGTATTGACCCAGGTCCTCCCGAAGCTATCCTGTGTTTCTGTTTATCTCCTCTCCCCTATCTTTCTATCTAAAGGTTTCTTATTCCTCTCTGCTCCTCATAAGAACCCTTGAAAAGCTGGGCGTTGGGGGCGCACGCCTTTAATCCCAGCACTCGGGAGGCAGAGGCAGGCGGATCTCTGTGAGTTCGAGGCCAGCCTGGGCTACCAAGTGAGCTCCAGGAAAGGCGCAAAGCTACACAGAGAAACCCTGTCTTGAAAAACCAAAAAAAAAAAAAAAAGAAAAAAAGAAAAAAAAATACCAAAAAAAAAAAAAAAAGAACCCTTGAAAAGGTGGGAGCTGGCCTCTCACAGATGGTGCCCTGAACAGGGACTTAGGTTCAGGGACCCCCACTAGTACCCTTAAAGATACAGGTCAGTCAAGATATTTATATAAAATACTAAAAATTGTGTTCTTTAACCACTGTCAACATATCTGATCTAAGCTGATGGTGTCCTGGCTGGTAACATGAATAGAAGATGATGGTGTCACTGCCTAAAACTCACATTTAATGAATATCATTGAATAGTACATCAAGACAATAAATTTCCTCAGGGCCAAGGCAATAAGTCATTGCCAATTCCAGGAAGCCTTTAAAACAAACAAACAAAGAAGTGTTGATGCTGACTATGGCAACATCTTTACTTTTCAGAATATGGCTAAATCAGGGTCAAATGTTGGTGAGATTTTATGATTTGTGACCTGATATAAGTCATTTATGGTATCAAAAAACAAAATTTGGGGTTGGGTGTGGTGCCACATGCCTTTAATCCCAGAACTCAAATTTAGAGTTTGAGTTGAGGCCACCCTAATCTGCATAGTGAGTTACAGACCATCCAGGGCCATATAGCGAGACCTTGTTCTCCCACTTCCCCCCACAAAAAAAAAAAATACTGTACCAAAAATTGACAATCTTTTAAGTGGATGTAGCTGCTCATTTGGATGAGTTAAACAAGTATCTTCAAAGTGAAAAACTATCAATATAATGTTTCAAATCATAATACTTTCCAAATAAAATTAAATTATGACAAACTTAGATAATTTTTATGTATTTCTACACATTGGCTAAACACAGTCCTATAAACAGCAGAAAATATGTATCTCTCCTTTTTTTATTTGACCCAATATGAAAAATGATTTCAAGATTTCTGGGAAAACATTCGAGACTCAATTTTTAGTCAACAAAAATATATTACCTCCCAATCTTTAAATGCAGAGCTGAAATCTAATACTCAACTTAGAGGATAATTTGAACACATCTCTTTTCTAGACCTTTGCAGGTAGGTCCTTTCTCCCCAGAGACAAATATCCCCCATTTCACAATCACGTCTGTCATCCCATCACTCTTTGGCAGCACCCACATTTGTGAACAACTATTTTCAAGAATGAAGCACACTAAGAGAACCAACATTCGGACCAGAATACCTAATGAGCACCCTGAAAACACACTGAGAATCGCAACCACTTCCATCGAACCAGGGATCGGTGCATTGCTTTTCAAATACAGTGCCAAGTGTCCCCCTAATGTTAGGTTTCTCTCTTGTTTCTTTTTTATATCAAAAAGCCTCAAACCTGGAAATTATAGAATATGCATTACAGTGTGGAAAGATGTCAAGCTACTTCAGTTAGCAAGCCTAGTCTAAGAACATGTCTGCTCCTAACTAAAGATCAGGAAACAGACTCACAAGTTAGTATTTGATGGCAAACAATGTTTAAAATCTGTTTATCGTCCTTTCTCTGTCCTCCTCCCTCCCTCCATCCTTCTTTCTTTCTTTCTTTCTTGATTGAACAAGTTTTTCCAGTTAATTGACCCCAGATGGGCCCCAATTCCACATGGTGAAGGAATAATAAACTGTTCAGGACCAGTGGTGACGGGACCAGGAAGCTGCTGTGCTTGAGGGAGGTGCTGTGCGGGGAGGGCCAGGGAAACCCCTAGGAAACAGACAGCCACATGGAACTGCTAAAGACAATCGCATGTGGAAGGAAATTCGCTGCTGAAGAGAACTCAGAACCAATCTGGGCGACTAAAATGTCACTTCAACTAGGAAAAATCCAGATGCCAGGTGAAGTCGCTAAGGGACTCTGTAATGAGGATGTTGAATTTAGTTAGAACTTGTTGAAAAGACTTGTAATCCACAAGAACAGGGACCTCCACTGTCTATTCATTGTTGCTTCCCTAATGCTCAGGGAGAAGCTTGGAACACGGTGGGTAGACATTGACGACTTATGAATGAATGTGGATGTCAAACATCTATGAGTCATTTTTCAGCCAACACTTGGAGACAAATTAGTTTTAGGATTAAGAGGAGCAAGTTGAGGCATGAGACACAGGCTCCCACTCAGCAGGACTGGAGTTTGTCTATCTTGTAGCCCTAGGGCTGGGACCAGCAGTGTCTTCCACACGAGAGGTTACAAGATACCTACAAAAAAGTCCTCAACCTTAAAAGAAATGGAAATGATGAACTTTTAACCTTATCACCCTACAATGCCTTCATCTATTTAGCAATAACATGGATTTATTTCCAGTATGCTTATCTCTGAGTTTCTAGAGCTACTAGAAAATTCTTCCAAACATTTATTCCAAATCTGGTCCTAATTTTCATGCTGGGAACCAAAAAAGAAACGTTTCATTTTGAAGGAACTGGCTGATAAAGTGCAAATAATAATAATAATAATAATAATAATAATAATAATAATAATAATAATAGAGGAAAAAACCATCTCAAGACAAGGCTTTATGGGTATAACTAAGTACCTTTATTCATAATTGCTAAAACTGAAATAACCAAGTGAACAATAAACTGTGGTACATCCAAACAGTGGGATATTATTCAGCCCTAGAAAGAAAAGAGTTACCAAGCATGAGAATACATAGATAAATCAATTTTTAAAATTTATTTATTTTTATGTGTGTGGGTGCATGTATGTCTGTGTATCACATGTGTACCTGGTATCTGGGAAGGGCAGAAGAAGGTATCAGACCCCCTGGAATTGGAGTTGCAGAGGTTGTGAACTGTCAAGTAGGTGCTGAGAATTGAACCTGAGACTTCTGAAAGAACAGCCAGTGCTTTTAACCACTGAGGTTCTTTACATAGCCCTGGCTGTCCTGGAACTCACAGAGATCTGCCTGCTTCTGCCTCCTGAGTGCTGGGATTAAAGTTGTGCACTACCATGCCTGGTAGCCTGGAGAATCATGTACATTACTAAGTGAGAGGAGACAATCCGAACAGGCTGCCTGCTGTGTGGATCTAGTTGTCCAACATTCTTAAAAAGGTAAAACTGTGGAAACAGAAAGTAAACTAATGGTTGCCATCTGTTAGGTGAGCGGGACAAACAGGCAGACCACAGAGGATTTTTTAGGACAGAGGAACTGCCCTGTATGATATTGTAATGGCAGACACATCATTTGGCATTTGATCCCCAACCTAAGTTATGGGCTTTGGGTGATAAACATGTCAGTATGGGTTTGTTGTAACTTGAGCTCCACTGTGTTGATAATGGGGGAGGGGAGGATGTCTGAGAGACACATGAGGAGTCTCCGTACCCTCCTCTCCACATTGCTCTGAACCTAAACGTGCTCTAAAATAATAAAAACTTCAAAGAAGGAAAGCAAAGCCTGAGAATTCTGGGTGAGATGTTCCAGAGTCGAAGATGTGGAGTTTTGAAGTTTGGTTTTTGTTTTCTGCTGTAACTCCAGGTGTGGTGACATACAACTGTAATTGTAGCTACTCAGGACTGAGAGTTCGAGGCTGGCCTGGTCTGCACAGTGAGACACCAATATCAGGGAAAAGAATGAAAGGAACATGGAGGGCCGAAGCTACCCAGTGTTCTCTCGGCTCTGATTATATTTTGCTCTTCTCTCAGGCATGTGCCCCCAAATGGCCTTTGCCCTAGTCAAGCTTTAGTTGGGGAAAGCCAAAGTTCAAGGAAATCATCGAATTAGTGAAAGTTTCTAGGCCCAGGGAATCTGTATCCCAAAGTCCCAAGGTGACCTGCGAATGTGTAAGAACTGCTCTCACACCACCAGAAACTATGGGACAAGTGCCAGCGATGGAAACCAGAGTGAGAAGGACACTTTGTTATCTGTCCCCTCCCCTACAGGATATGAACCCCAGGCAGATCCTGAACTGAGTTCAAATCTCAAGTGATCCTCCTGCCTCAGTCTCTTTAGTACTGAGCCTGACAGCTCCCAGGCCCTTTTCACTAGCTTTCATCTGGAAACCCACAGGCACGGCTGTCCCAGTAGTGGTGGTGGATAACACGCTCAGAGTCCTACTGCCAGGGTGTACTGAAGGGACAGGCAAAGCTGTGCCTGTGCCTCCCTCACACTTCACAGATGAGTATTCTCACAATCTCCACACGGCTGCACTGGCTGCGTGCAAGTCTGTTCTGGACATCAACCCCGAACACGGTTCCTACCTGATACCCTGCACCCTTCCACCCAGTGTGACGATTCTGAACCAGACCCAGAGAAGCAGAACTTATAAAGCCAGTTCTTTGGTAGGACTCTACAATTCTCTCTGTTTTCTCCTCTTCCATAATGCAGCCTGGAGAACTGGCACCATGCAATGTTCAGAACACAAGCTGGCTCAAACGAAGGAGCTACATTCGTGATCACTGTCTTAGCGAGCTAATAAATCAACACACATTCAACACACACAACATTCACACACAACATTATTCAATGTGTTGATTTAATTTAACATAGATCTCTTGGCTTAATGTTCCAAAACTAGTTCCCATCACATGAAACTGCCTTTACTGCTTTGTCTTTGGGGTTGAGCATGTGAGGATAAAAAGCCCATCTGCAGAGTATTATGAAAACTTCAGCTTGTGTCCACTGAGGAGAGGTGAGCTAGCAACACCACACACTTCTATTTGACCATCTGTGTTGTAATTTGCTTAGGAAAAATACTTCCCATGATAGCAAATTAATTTTTGAAGTGGAAATTAATAGGCAAACGAAGACAATTCAATCGTAAACTCAGTCATCCAAACAAGCACTGAGAAGGGGCAGCGTAGCACTGAGAATCCACTGTGTGCCAGCAGGCAGGAACAGCAGTGCCTGATCTGATCATGTTTTCCACTGAGGGCCTTGAACATTTCAGAAGGTCACAGCCAAGTTCAAGGGCTGGAACTTTATAATATTCCATGAATTCAGTGGAAAGACTTCCAGTTTCCCTTCCACCCAGTGTGACGATTCTGAAGCAGAATTTTTCATCTGGAATATAAAGCCAGTTCTTTGGTAGGACTCTACAATTCTCTCTGTTTTCTCCTCTTCCATAATGCAGCCTGGAGAACTGGCACCATGCAATGTTCAGAACACAAGCCGGCTCAAACAGAGGAGCTACATTCGTGATCACTGTCTTAGCGAGCTAATAAATCAACACACATTTACAGAAAGAAGCAAATCATGCTCAAGGACTTTAGTTCCCGATGTCCTACAGGAACAGTTGCAGTAGAAGACATCCTGTATCTTTAGTGCTACAGTCACACAGAACCTCCTGAGTTTTCACAGTACTACTTGGCATATTAATTTGCAATGCTCCATCTATATGCATTCCAATTAATAGATGCTATTTAGTTAATACAACCATCTATTATTGGTACCATCTCCATCCTTGACATTTATTACTTTATTATCCCACCAATCTCCCGATTCTTCCTATTCAAGCACAGCTCTCAGCCCTTGCTGCATTATAGTTCCAGCATACCCTCAGCCTTTCTGTATTGTGCAGAAAGGCCTTAGATATTATCACTCCAGCACACCTTGCTGGAGCACTTACTTAATACTTTACTGTACTGCTACTTCAGTGCATTCCATCTTATGCATGTTATTATTACTCCAACACACTCCTCAGCCTCACTGCATTACTACTCTAGTATACCATTAGCCTTACAACATTATTACTTCAGTGCACATCCATCCCTTACTATGTTACCCCAGAATATCTCCAGATTTACTTTATTATTACTCCAATGCATCCCCCAGGCTTACTATAGAGTAGCCCATAAGTCCAGTGTGAGAGCAGTTGGTTATCCCCCATAACAATGATGCCACTATTGCCAAAGTGGGTATATCTTGCCAAGGAGGTTGGTATGGAAATTCATAGTGTTCACAGCTGAGTAAGGCCACTGATGTCTTTTCTCCTCAGCAGCCTATATAGTATCTTCCAGCATTATGAAAGCTCGCCAGCAGGGAGGAACTTTGTAACTCATTCCCACCTTGATTTCTCCAAATCTTGTAACTGAGAAATGAGGTGTCTGATTCAGCAATAGGGTCTTATCGTTGGGTTCTGATGGGAAACCAAGGATGGAAAGAAGGCTGTATTGTTTTGGAGGCTTCGGATAAGTTTCCACACAGCTGTTTCACACAGTCTTTGATACGGTTAGTCCTACCTCCTCTCCTCCTGCATCCTCCCACTCCCCTCCTCAAGCCTCTTCACCCCCAAGATTCCGTCTCTATTGTCATCTTACCTATGGTCCCCCCCCCCCGCCCGCCATGACACCTTTATAGTTCACTGGCTTCTGTAGGCACTGCAAGTTAAACATGAGATTAAAAATTTGAAGCTAGAATTCATATATAAGAGAAAATGTGAGGCATTTGCCTTTCTGGCCTAGGTTACTACATTCAATAAAAATTTCTCAGTTTCATCCATTACCTTCTAATCTCTTTTCTGTTGGTTTGTTTGAGACAGGGTCTCTTTATGTAGCCTTGGATACCTTAGAACTCTCCTGGAACTCACTATGTAGACCAGGCTGGCCTCGAACTCACTGAGATCTAATTGTCTGTATCTCCTGAGTACTGATATTAAAGGCACGAGACACCATGCTTGACTTTAATCTCATAATTTTATTTTTTATACATCTAAATAAAATTCTATTTTGTATATGTGCTGCATTTTCATTTTCCAGACATCAGTTGATAGACATCTAGGCTGATTACATTTCCTAGTTTCTGTGAACAGAGCAGTAACGACCGTGGATGCACAAGTACGTTTATGTGGGACACATAGAGTATGTGGAGTCTAGGTCCTGGATTGGTATAGTTCAGCCAGACTGGAGTTCTAAGTCTAGGTTTTGGTAGGGTTTGTTGCTGTTGTTTTGAAGGTAGCTTCACTAGTTTACACTCCCGCCAACAGTGTGGTCCCCTTCCCCACATCCACACCAGCATATGTTGTCATTTGTATTCTTGATGGTGGCCATTCTGACTAGGGTGAAAGCAGTTTTAATTTGTATCCCTCATGGCCCCTTCCCACATGCCAAGAGCTCAAGGAAGAGGCACCCAGCCTCTGGTTGAAGCTGGGTCTCTGCAGAGAGAATAGCATCATGCTCTTCCTTCAACCTTCAATGTACCAGTGTTCCCAGCTATGAGAAAAGCTTTTGCATCAAAGGAGACATGGCAGCCAGCTTTTGACAATGAAAACAAATAAGAGACAGACATGACTGGCTGCAGTACATATCATACAAGGAACACTCCTGGTTGGACTAGGCATGTGGTTTGGCAGTAGGGCCTGTACCTAGCAGGTATGAGATCTTGGTTTGAATCTTCAACACTGGAGAAAAGAACAGAAAAACAGGGAGGGAGGGAAGGAAGTCTGCCTTCCTTCTGGTCCCATCTTTCCCTCCCTTCCCCAAGTGAAGGGGAGAACATGTTAAGTATGAAGCAGGAGGTCAGGGAACCATGAGGACTTGCAGGGTAGGGCTTGGAGGCTAGAGGATGGGCAGTTGGGTGAAGGATTTGAGAGAATAGTTACATTAAACACATATGCAAATAAACTGCTGATAATAAGAGCAGTGTTTATCACTCCCAGAAATGACAGGGGCAAAGCAAGAAAGAATCTGACATATGGTATTGAAATTAAAAATGTGGCTCCATAACATACACTGTATTGATATATTTTATAATTTCATATGCTCAATGTATAAATATAATTGCTATATATTTATAACATATAAAGATAACATTTATATTGCATATAATATATAAATATTCTGAGTGTATAAATACATGAATACATATTTATAATGTGCTGTACATATATCTGCACAGCAAAAAATGTAACCACTCACATGTAACACCACCATGTAGACCCCAGCTAACTATCTCACATCTTGTTTCTTTGTCCTTGAGATAAGAAGAGATTGCATCAGGATGCTATAAAGGCCTGCAGGTTGTACTGCAGCACACACTGAAAAGGGAACCTGATTCTCAGTGCCAGGGAAAAGCTTCCTGAGCTAACACAGATGATTTAATATGTTGAACTGGTTTTAGATAAAGTAGATTCTGCCACTCAGCCAGGGGTGCCATGTGTCCTGTCCAGTGTCCATTTTCTTTCTTTTCTTCTAGTCCATGAAGGTGATTCATGAATGCTTACAACTCTCTATGCTCTCTGCAACAGATGTCGGGGCCTGGATAGCATTTATAAAACTAAACAATTCTTCTATTGACGGCTCAGTAGTTAAGAACACTTGCTGCTCTTGTGAAGGACCCAGCACCCACATCACAACCATCTGTTACTCCAATTTCAGGGGATCCAACACCCTCTTCTGGTCTCTGAAGGCACCAGGCATGTGAGTGGTCCACAGACATACATACAAGGAAAGAACACCCACATACATAAAAAAAATAATTTTTTAAAGTTTATATATACTTAAATTTAGACATGAGCCAAGTATTGCAATTTTGTGGGGAATTTTTTTTTTTTTATAAAGGCAAAGCCTGGCAAGGTGTGCTACACACTAAGGCAAGTTTTCTAACTGTAAGTCTCAAGAGAGAAAGTCTACTATGGGAAATAGTTCAAAGGGAGAAACCACCAAAGTTATAACCACATCAACATTCAGGCTCTGTGCTAAGTACTTATCTATGCCATTTCATTAAATTCTTGCAGTTATATTAGATAAGCGAGATAGCTTCATCATACAGCTAAGGAAATAATATAGGGCAAAAATCAATGAAGTCACAAACAAAAAGCAATAGAGAAAAATTACTGTAAATGTTGGTCATTAAAAAGTCAATAAGATTGGCAAACCTCTATTAAAACTAACAAAGAAATCAGGATGATGCCTCCCTTCCATAATGCCAGCATTTGGAAAGCTGAGGCAGGTGGACTGCTGTGAGTTGGAGGGAAGTCTGGGCTACATAGCAAGTTATGGGCCAACCTGGGCTTGAGTGAAGCCCTGTCTAAAGATAACCACAGCAAAAGGACTAACAACAACAACAACAACAACAACAACAAAACAAACAAAAGAAAGAGAAAAAATACCAATGATCAAAATCAAGAGTTGAAGAGAAGACATTGCCAAGGCCCCGTGGACTCAAAGCAGGCAGGGACAGGATGAATAACTGCACTCCACGCACAGAGAACAGAACAAAGGAGAAACAGCTGACTGTTCTGTACGTTTGCCTCATTCAGCATGGCATGGGTAATCGGAACAGTCCTACAAGCATTAGGGAAGTTTGCATTTGTAGTTTTAAAAAGAAGTCTCCATCTGACTGGGGAGGCCGCTCAGTTAGTGGAGTGCTAGCCTCAGATGCACAAAGCCCTTGGTCAGTCCCTAGAACCACATAAACGCAGCTGGTGCTGTGTGCCTGTAATCTCACATGTGGGAGGTGGAGGCAGGAAGACCAGAAGTTCAAAGTCATCCTCAGTCACATACGAGTTTGAGGACAGCCTGGGCTACATAAGACCCTGTCTTAGAACAAATTTTAAAAGTCCTTAATTAAAAACCAAAACCAAACGAAAAACAACTCCAAGCACAGAAAGTTTTACCAGAGAATTCACCAGTTAATGAGGAGTTAACATCAACTCTAACTACTTCTTCACGAAATAGAAGGGCTTATTTTCTGAAGTAGAAGAATCTGACACCAAAACCATACAGAAAATGAGAAAACAGCTCCAAGAACCCTGGAGAAAAAAAATCCTTTGGTTGTTGTTGAATCAGGGTCTCACTAGATAGCCCTGGCTGGTCTGGGACTGTGTACATAGATCAGACTGACCTCAAACTTGCAGTGATCCTCCTGCCTCTGTCTCCTAAGTGCTGGAATTATAAGGGCACACCACCATATCAGGCTTGCTATTTTGAGACAGTTTTTTTGTTTTTGTTTTTGTTTTTGTTTTGTTTTTCAAGACAGGGTTTCTCTGTGTGACAGAGCTGTCCTGGAACTTGCTTTGTAGACCAGGCTGGCCTGGAACTCACAGAGATCCTCCTGCCTCTGCCTCCCAAGTGCTGGAATTAAAGGCATGCACCACCATGTCTGGCTCTTGAGACAGTATCTTGACACATGTATATCTCTCCCATCTCTCAGGACAGCCTGGAACTCCTGTACCCCAGTGTCGTACACACAGTCCTCTTGGCCCCAGTGCTGAGATTACAGGCATGTGTCATTATGCTCAGATGGTGAAAATAAAGATTCTCAAAACACTATTAGCAGGGGTCTGAAGAGACGGCTCATCAGTTAAGAGCACTGACTGCTCTTTCAGATGATCAGGGTTCGATTCCCAGCACCCCATGGCTGCTCTAAACTATCTGTAACTCTAGTTCCAGGGGATCCATCACACTCTTCTGACCTTTGCACTCAAGAGGCATGCACATGGAACACAGATGTATATGCAGGCAAAATACCCATGCACATAAAATAATTTAAAAACGAACACTACTAACAAATAGAATTTGGCAATATGAAAAAATTATATAGCATAACAGATATGCAAGGCAAGTTCAAAACCAGAAAAGCAATTAAATGTAATGTTTTATATAAACAGGCAAAAAAGAGAATATTTTTTAAAAAAGAGAAAAGGAAAGAAAAATATAAGATCACATATATTAAAGCAGAAAAAATAGTTCACAAAATTAAAAACCCTCTCGTGATTTTTAAAAAATACAGTAGGGAATCTTTGTGAGTTCCAAGCCAGCCTTGTCTACATAGTGAGTTCCAAGCCAGTTAAAGCCACATAGTAAGAACCTGTCTCAAAAAAAATCAAACCAAAACAAAAATGGAATAGAAAAAGTCAGGTGGCACACACCTGTAATTCCCCCCTGGAGATTTAAAGACAGGAAAATCACAAGTTCAAGGCCAGCCTAGGCTAGGAAGTGAGTTCCAAGCCATTCTGGGCTACCTAACAAGACCTGGTCTGAAAAGAAAAAAATAAATAAATAAAATAGAATAAATAAATAGAAATAAAAAGAAAAAAAATAAATAAAAATAGAGAAAAATTCTTCAGAAAAGTCTCATGAAAACTGTCAAGGGGAGCCAGGCGGTGGTGGCGCACGCCTTTAATCCCAGCACTTGGGAGGCAGAGGCAGGCGGATCTTTGTGAGTTCGAGGCCAGCCTGGTCTACAGAGCGAGATCCAGGAAAGGCGCAAAGCTACACAGAGAAACCCTGTCTCGAAAAACAAACAAACAAACAAACAAACAAAAAAAAAAAAAAAAAACCTGTCAAGGGGAAAGTACTCGATGGATAAAAAATGTCTAAAACCTCCTACCCCAAGGCTAACATTACTACTAAAGAGTAAATGCTTTCAGCCTGGGATCAGGAACAAGGCAAAGGAATCTATCCCGTCCAGCCAGTGCAATAAAGCAAGATAAGACTATACAAGGTAAACAGATCAGAAAGGGGTAGATAAACATGTCTCTATTTGTTGATGATTCCTTACATAAAAATTACAAGGGATCTAAAACAGATAAAAAAAACCTCCTAGAACTAAGAAGTTTACCAAAGTTAAAGACACAGATGAGCAGAAGCAACTGAGTTTCACCGCACTAGCAGTGACGCACTAATACCCACAATACAGAATCAACGACAGTTCTTCACAAATTAAAAACGAAGAGATATTTATAATATTTAGGTGTAAACCTTTTTTTCTTTATTTTCCCTCTCTTCCTCCCTCAGGTATAAATCTAACCAAGTACAGGTTTAAACATTTTTTACTTTTACTGATTTATTTAGTGTGTGTGTGTGTGTGTGTATGTGTGTGTGTGTACATGTGCCATAGCATCCCTGTGAAGACCAGAGGCAACCTGAGGAGTCAGTTCTTTCTTTCTTTCTTTCTTTTTTTTTTTTTTTTTGGTTTTTCGAGACAGGGTTTCTCTGTGTAGCTTTGCACCTTTCCTGGAACTCACTTGGTAGCCCAGGCTGGCCTTGAACTCATGGAGATCCACCTGGCTCTGCCTCCCGAGTGCTGGGATTAAAGGCGTGCGCCACCACCACCCGGCTCTTTCTTTCTTCATGTGGCTTTCAGATACTGAACTCACATCATCGGGCCTGGCGGTAAATACCTTTACCCACTGAGCCATTTTGTCGGCCTAAGCACAAGATTTGTACATTGAAAGTTACAAACTGTTAATGAAAGAAATCAACTATAGTAAAAAGATATCAAGTTTCCATAACTGACATACAGGCTGAAGGCCTTTCCTATCAAGTCTCAGATGATTTTTTTCTAGGCACAAATAAAATTATTCTAAAACAACTATAGAAAAGAAAAACAAAGTAAGGAGAATAAGTCTGCTTCATTTTTGGAGGTATGACAGAGACAATGTAATCAACACTATGAGAGGTAATGGCAGAAGACAGAAAAAAAAAGGGTACAAAATAGGAAACTCAGAGATAACCCTATACCAATATGCTCAGCTGACTGATTACTAATGAAAATGCAAAGTAACTCTATGTTTTCAGCAAATGGCACCTCAGCAATTTACTAGTCAGAGTCAGAAAGTGACCCTTGACCCACATTTCACAATCTATACAAAATTAACTTAAAATAGATCACTCACATAACCTAAGGGTAAGTGTATGACATGTTTAGAAAAATGTATAGGAGATAATCTTTTTTTTTTTTTTTTTTTTTTTTTTTTTCATAGTTTTTTATTGGATTTTTAAGACAGGATTTCTCTGTGTAGCCTTGGCTGTCCTGGAACTCACTCTGTAGACCAGGCTGGCCTCGAACTCACAGAAATCTGCCTGTCTCTTCCTCCTAAGTGTTGGGATTAAAAGCGTATGCCACCACCACCTGGCACAGGAGATAATCTTCATGGTCTAGGGGAAGGCAAAGTGTTTTAAAAATCTAACACCAAAAGCACAATTTATAAAAATAAAAAGTTAATAAGCAGAGTTCATAAAAATGATGAACTTTTGCCCTCGGTGCCATGCCTGTGATCTCAGTTACTTGAGAAGCTAAGGCAGGATCACAAGATCAGTATCTGATGGTGCAACACAGTGAATTCAAGGACACTCTGGGTAACTCAGAGAGATCCTGTTTAAAAATAAAAGGTAAAAAGAGGGCTGGGAATATCACTAAGTGGTAGGAAGTGTCTGACCAGCATGCTCAAGCCCTGGAGTAAGTCTCCAGAACCGTAAAAAGGAAAAGACTATGTATGAAAACAAAGCACAGGCTAGGTGAGCACATTTGCAAACCACACATTCAGCAAAGAACTAGTACCTAGAATATCCAAAGAATTCACAGAACCCTGCAGGGAAACCATTACATTATTCATCCAAAAAGTGGGCAAAAGATGTGAACAAACGCTTCACTGAGGAAGACACATAGGATAGGAACATGAAAAGATCATCATTAGCCAATAGGGGATTGCAAAGTGTTATCAATAGGATGCCCATCCTAAGGGCTAAAATAAAAACTAGTGAGAACCAGAGCTGGAGAGATGGCTTAGTGGTTAAGAGCACTTGTTGCTTTTGCAGAGGACTGGAGTTCAGTTTCCAGTACTCACATGGTGGCTCACAACCACTTATAACTCCAGTTCCAGGGAATCCAATATCTTTTTCAGAACTCGTGGGTATGTGGTGCACATACATATATTCAGGTGCACATACATATGCACAAATTAAAAAATAATAAATAAATCTCTTTTTTCTTTGAGCCAGGTGTGGTGACTCATGACTTGGGAGGCAGAGACAGGCAGACCTCTGTGAGTTCCAGGACAGCCAGGGCTACACAGAGAAACCCGTCACCCCCCACCCCCCACTCCCCCCCAAATCTCTTTTTTTAAAGCAGTATAGTGAGGACTGACTGCTGACAAGTTTGTACAAAGGCTGGGCCATCTACACACTGCTGATGGGATGCAGAAGAGCAGAGCAACTAGGGGTACACATAAGGCAATTTCTTAACAAACTATATGTAACAGGACCCAGAAATTACACTCCTAGACATTTTCCATAGAAATTCTCCTGCAAAATGTTCACCCCCCCGACACACACACAAAATGGCTGGGAATGGAACTTAGTGTCTTAACATTTGTGGAGCACACACACAGCTCTGTATTAGATCCCCAGCACGAATGAGATTTTCACACGAAACCCTATACACAAATGTTTGTAACAGCTCAATTCATCACAGAAAAAGCCTAGGAAGAACCCAGATTCAAGGAGCGGACAACCAAAGAAACCGTGGTGCAATTCACACTGCAAAAAACTGTGAAGTAACAGATGAACAATGCTCAACACATTGAACAGCCTGGATGCGTGTCCAGAGAATTATGCAAAGTGGAAAAGGCCAATTCCAAGGCCTTACATGCTGTGTGACTCCATTCACAAAACCTCTTTGAAACAACATAATTACAGAAACAGAGAACAAGCTGGTGATAGATGCAGAGGAGAAGGTGTGGCTGTGAAAAAGGGTCACGTGAGAAATCCTTGTGCTGGTGGAAATGTCCTATGACCTCATGATACCAGGGTCAATGCCTTGGTTATGATGTGTTCTATCATTTTGCAAAATATTAACATCAGGAAAAGCTGGTAAAAGCCATGGAGATCTACACATATTACCTGTTATATCTGTGTACAGATCTATAATTGCAGAATAGAAAGCACAAAGCACATTTAACTTGGTAACACATAGACTATATTTTTCTTAAACTTAAAAACATATGAAATATATTTCAACGTTCATATTGATTTTACATTTTGATTTTAAAAGTGTTTATTTTGGAAACCATTTTCCAAACTGGAAAGGGTCACAAGTTGCAAAGTGACAGAAATGAGCAAATAGTAAAGTAAAATGCTAGGAGAAAGCTGAGAGGCAAAGATTTGGTACGTAAATTACACCCTCCAGATGGATCGCCGTGAGTTCAAGGCCAGCCTATTCTACACAGAAATTTCCAGCCAGCCAAGGCTACACAGTGAGTCCCTGTCTAAAAACAAAGTTTTTTTTTTTTAAATAAATAAAATAAAATGTGTGGTCCAGGATTCCTTTGCTTTTGACTACACTTCATGGAAGATCACGCATGGGAAATAGCCATAGCTGGCTAATAAGAAAAATACAAGCTAGGGTCAGTGAACACCATAGGTAGGTAGCACCCCTAGCTTCACCCTCCACACCAGATTAAGGAGGGAGGATATCCTGACACAGGTTGTAAGTTGGATGGACCTTGAGAACTTTAGGTGATCACAGAAAGATACACAGCATGATCTCAGAAAAACTAGAAGAGCATCCTCACAGGGACAGAAGATAGACCTGTGGGTGAGGGGTTATGAGGAGGAGACAGGGAGCTGTAAGTCAAAGTCAGTGAAGCCCCGGCCACAGGAGCCTGAGGAGTCAGCTGGTCTCACTGCATCTGCAGGCATGACACAGAGTACCGGGCTGGAGAGAGAGCAGTTCTGAGAGCTCGCCCCACAGTCCTGAGGACTGGAGCTGGCATCCCAGCACCATTAACAAGCCAGGCATCCCACACATGCCTGTACCCCAGCTCCAAGTGGGTCAGAGACAGGAGGGTTGCTGAGGTCGGTTGGGTTCCAGGCCACCTAAGAAAGCACATGCCCCAGGTTCAGGGAGAGCCCTTTCTTCAAAGGAATCGGCAGAGAGCGATAGAGGAGGTCACCTGATTCCTGCTTCTGATCGCAACATGCCCACACAGTGTGCTCATGCATACACATACAGGCACAAACACTCCAGAGAGCCACAGACAGTTTAGATAAATACATCTTTAAAAACAACAATGAAAAGAAGTAGAGAATGACCAATGCTTGTGTTCAGCAGCTTTCCCCTTTTGAATGCAGACCAGAACCTAAGCCCAGGGAACAGTACTATCCACTTTTAGGGCAGGGCTTCCCACCTCGGTTAGCCTGATCAAGATATTCACTAATGCCTAGAGATCCTAACAATCCCTCGAGGGTGTGTCTGGAGGCTTGTCTCTAGGTGATTCCAGATCCTGTCACAAGAATTCCGGTCTTGTCAAGTATTCTTCTCATAATTCGAGGATGAATCAATTATAGAGGAAAGAAAATACTGAACTTGAAATTGTTATTTTACCATAAGATAAATTCATGAATAAGTGGTCTCTCTGAAGTTATGAAAACAACAAACTCATTCCTAACACTGCTATTGTGCAGACTTTCCAGATGGACTATGACCCTTGACCCCGCCCCACCCTCTCCCTCAAGCCTGCACCAGGGCCCCTTAAAGCTCAGAATGAACTCAGCAGGGCATGTCCTCGAGCTGAGCTCATATCTGCTCTGAGCCCAGGTCTGTGCCTGTGCGACCCCTATCACCACCACCACTGCCTGTGACCTTCCTCTGCCGCGCTATCTCTTCCGGCTGCTAAGTGGATACCTTCCATTTTTCACATTCCTAGAGCAGAGCCTGGTTCCTCTTCTCCCTGTCGTCCACTGCTGGCCTCAGCAAAGTTCTTTACTGCCGACACCCCTGCCTCGGGCGCTCCTCCTGTGGGGGGGTTATAGGGTCTGACTCCCCACCTCATCCTATGGTCTGTCACCCCCAAGACCTCCACCACCATTTTTTCTATACCTGCCCCTGCAAGCTATCATGCCCTGGTTTTCTCTCGGCATCTGTGGCCTGGCCCCAGCACTTTCTGAATGTGAAGACAGTCGGCTCTTTCTGATCTGTCTTCTGGTCCAAGGGATGGAATGGTACCGCCCCATGGGGCTACAATAAAGGAAAACAGAGGCAGCCCACAGTAAGCAGCACACAGTAAGCAGCGTCATCGTCGTAGTCATCGGCATGGGAGTAGTTTACCGCAGGGGAAGAGAATCAGGGTCCCGCCCTGCAGTGAACTGGGCAGCAGGAAGAACCTGATTATCAGATTCTGGCTCTGAGTCTGGGAGTGCTACCCAGCCTGCCTGAGCCTCTTTCTTTACTCCTCAGGGGTGGTGAGCATAGCTACCTGCCCCAGGGGAGGGATCAGCACTGCCAGGAGCATGGGCCAGTCCTCTCGCCCTGTCAGCCAGGACAGGCATCACAGGTCAGAGCTAGTTCACTACAGAATGATGGGCGTGTGTTCTGTGAGGCCACGGATACCTCCTAAAAGATGGCGAGATGGTTCAGCAGGGAACGGCACTAGTCACTAAGCCTGATCACCTGAGTTCAATTCCCGGGACCCCCATGTAAGAGAGAACTGACTCACTATTTGTTCTCCAACTTCCACACATGTACTATGGCAAATGCATGCACACATTCACAAAATACATGAACAAGATGCGATTTTTTTAAATGTCTTAATGAGTGAATTTTATGTGTATTTTACTACAGTAAAGAAAAGGATCAGGGCATTAGACTGGTTAGCCTTCCAAATATACCCAGAACCTGCCTGCTGCCCCCCAGCTCCCAGCCTAGCCCAGGCAATACAACTTATTTCCTCATTTATGACCGTGGCCACCCATCTTCTCTCCATCCCACCTGTCTACTTTTAACAAGCAGCCAAAGGGTCCCACAGGGAATGAACTCGGAAGCTGTCCCTATTCCAGAGAACCCTGCAGAAGTCACCCACACCTGCCTACCCAGCTGTTGGCTCTCCTGTAGTCTGTCTCTCTACCCTCAGGCTGTGCTGGACACTGGTGGGCACAGGCAGTCAAATCTGCCTCAGTGGCCCTGCCCAGTCACCACCTGGCCTCCTTTCTTTCTTGGTCATGATCTGCTCAGGTGATGCAGGCCACGGTCTTTGTCCTGGTACCTTTTCCGCAGAACAGTGCTTGAATTCACATGAACTAAGTGTTCAAAATTATTTGTTGGATTAAAGAATCATCATTTCTGAGGTCAACAGTTCCTCATTAAACCAAGACTCCAGCACCTCAGTATTTTGGACAAGGCTGCCACCTGGTGGTTATATTCCACCACAGCAGGCTCTTCCCTGCGTCCTGTTGACTTGAGAAGCCAGCTCTTGGCAGAAGTGCTCTTAAAAACTCCTTGCTTTGCCATCTGCATCGCTGGGGAAGAGGCACATATAAAGGGCACCCCAGGGAGAAGAGGAGGAGGAAGACACGACTTACTCAGGAAGTCCAAAAGTGAGCACCCAGGGTGGACACGACATGGGCGAGGCTGATTGGACCCCAACCTCTATGATGGTTCAGACCCAATGAAACAGTTAGAGCCCTAAGTCTATCTGAAGAAGAAGTGCCAACAGGCTTGAGAGGCCAGGGACCGAGGGGAGGCAGGCAGGGCAGCAGGGGGCAGGGCAGCAGGTGGCCGGCTTGGCCTAGTAGATGCTGCATTGTTTGATCCTGTTGAAACAAACTCTGGCCGTGCACCAGGGCACAGGGAAACTAGACAGTCTGAAAGAATGAGAAGGAAGGCTTCTGGTGGCCTGTGCTTCCCAGTTTGAGCAGCTCCCATCCCACCTGCCATGTGTCAGTTGTCGATTTGGTGTTGAACCTGCGTGTCAGGGGCTTGAGATGGATGCTGGCTGAGTGCAGGTTTAGAATCACAGCGCATGGCAAACCTAAATAAGAAATGATTGGCAGTGCAGGTGATAGGCCAGTGACCAGATCTGATCACATGGCACACGTGAGCAGCCTCTGCATCTGTATTAGTGACTTTCCTTGTCCCTGTGACTAGAGGCCTGACAAGAAGCCACTTAAGGGAGAAATGTTGACTCTGGCTCAGGGTTTGCATGGACGGTCCATCATGGCAAGAAGGCACGGCAATCGGAGTGCGAGGTGGGCACACTGCCCTTGGGAAACAGCGGGGTGGATGCTGGAGCTCAGCCCCACTTTCTCCTTTCTCCCTCTGTATTTAGCAGAAGACCTCACCCCATCTAGGTGTCTCCCAGATTATTCCAATCCAGTCAGGTTTGACCATGAACGTTAAACATTACATTCTCCCAACACACACAGAGTTTAATTCCGGCACCGGGGCTATAGGTATAGGAGAGTCATAGGTGCTCACTGGCCGGCCAGCCAAATCAAAAAGCTTCAGGTGTCACCAAGTTGTCCAAACTGTTCCTAAGGAGTGTGTCTTCTCCTTCTACCCATAGTAACAATAGTGATGATGATCTGTTTTGATTTTTCTAATTTGGGGGTGTCATATACAGAATTTTTGTTCTGATTAATAGCTCCTCAGTTACAAATGAAGTTTACTGTTTTTCTATGGGATATCTATTTCTTTTTATGTGAGCTCCATATTGTTCTACAGTTTTCCTTATGGGTTTGAATAGTCTTTGTAAACTTGTGTGTATTTTTAATAATCCCTTCAGCATCCTTTAAAGGATATATATGTATATATATTATGTGTATGAGTGTTCACCTTCATATATATGTGTGCCTGGTGCTGGTGGAGGACAGAAGAATGTATCAAATCCCTTGGAACTGGAGTCACAGGTGGCTGACAGCTGCCATATGGGTGCTGAGAACAAAGCCTTTCCTCTGAGAAAGCAAGTGTTCTTAACTGCTGAGCTATCTCTCTAGTGCCCTTAGGAGCTTGTTAACGATGAAACACCTCTCTCCATTTCCTTAGTGCCTACTACAGGTTAACTCTCTGGCATCTCCTTTATTTTTAAAACTTTCATTATATCTATGTATGTACAAATGTGTATGTGTTGTATATGTTTGTGTGCGTGTGCATGTGTGTACAGGTCAACACTGAATGTCTTCTGCGCTCTCTCCACCTTGTTTTGTGAGGCAGGGTCTCTCGTTGAACCTAGGACTCAGCACTCACCAGGCTGGCCGGTCAGAAAGCCCTGGAGATCCAGCTGCCTCCACTGCCCCGGGGCTGAGGTCACGGGTAAGCACTGCCTCATTTGCCTTTGCACATGGGCACTAGGGATGGAACGCAGGCCTTTGTCCTTGCACAGCAAGCATTTTACCCTCCCACATGCCCATGACTTATTTCTGTAAGGAAGAATGAGATAAGCTCCAATTTTATTTTTCAGAGTTACCCGGTTATTACTTAACTTACTTTAACTTCTGTTTTCAGGGATTGAACTCAGGACCTCTCACCTGCTGAATTCGAGCTTGACCCTAAGCCACACCCACAGGCTCCAACTTGACACAAACCACCTTTACCCTTTGCCAAATGTGTGTGTGGATCCTGGCCTTCCTCCAGGGCTCCACGGCGCTGTCTTCGATTGCTCTTCTCCAGACTTTCCCTGGTTATCCTAGGATGTGACTAGATCAGGGCTTCCCAGCAGCAGGTCTACCCAGTCAGGCAGGACACTCCTGCTCTCCTGCAGGCTATGACTAGCAGCATCTCTGTCTCTATCCACTAGGTGGAAATATAACCTCCCAGTCAGGACAACCCCAAATACCTTCCCCCAGGGCCTAGTGCTTGCTAGCTGGTGACTGAGTCCTCAGCATCATTTCACTCAGCCGCTGTTTCCAGTTCCACATTGGTATGTTAATTAGGATGAAAATGAATTGATGGAATAATTTAGACACCCTTATTACATTTAATATATGACATGACTGAATTTAGTCTCTACTATATTTAATCTTCCTATGCCAAACCCACACATTTCCTCCCGTTTATTCACAAG
Organism: Peromyscus melanophrys; assembly: GCA_902168415.1. Classification (NCBI taxonomy): domain Eukaryota; kingdom Metazoa; phylum Chordata; class Mammalia; order Rodentia; family Cricetidae; genus Peromyscus; species Peromyscus melanophrys. The sequence continues at coordinate 32,239 of CABHPR010129008.1, forward strand.
GACGTAGAAGTCTCCTTCAGAAGGGCGTTAGATTTCTTTTAATATACAGGCTCTTACTTAACTAAGTTTAGTGCTAAATGTTTCTCCCTTCTTTCCTACTTTTTTGTTTGTCTGTCTGTTTGTTTTGAGACAGGGTTTCTCTGTGTAGCCCCAGCTGTCCTGGATCTCACTCTGTAGCCCAGGCTGGCCTCCAACTCACAGAGATCCTCCTGCCTCTGCCTCACAAGTGCTGGGATTAAAAGCGTGCGCCACCATGGTCTGGCTCCACATCCTTTCTTCCATGACATCATGCCTTCCAATATTATATTTTCTAACCAGTCACTAATCAGAGAACTATTTAATCTTTTTCTTTCAGGCAAGGTACCATGGAACCTAGGCTGGCCGATCCTCCTGCCTCCACCTCCACCTTTACTTGTTTTTTGAGATGAAGTCTCTGTCTTGCTTAACTAGCCGTGAACTTGTGGGCTCAGGTGACACTCCTGTCTGAGTATCTGGGACCACGGTTAAACGTTGCCGAGTGCAGCAAGATAACATACTTCTTTGCTAGAGGTGCCCCCCCCCCCATCCTCCCACACGCTCATTGTCTAGCAAGAGTTTGTTACTAAATCAGCATGGTGGTTAATTCTGACAGTTCCATTGCCCAAATCTATCAAGATGGCTATGTGGTTTTTCTTCTGCCTATGATATGCCTGGCAGGCATATAATGATAACATTCATTCATTTACTCATTTAAAAAAAGATTTCATTTTATTTTATGTGTATAAGTATTTTGCCTGCATGTATCTGTCTGTGCATCACATGTGTGCAATCCCCATGGAGGCCAGGAGAGAGAGCGGGATCCCCTGGAAATGGAATTACAGACAGTTGTGAGCCACTGTCTGGAATTGAACCTGGGTCCTCTGGAAGAGCAGCAAGTGCTCTTAACCGCCCAACCATCTCCCAAGTCCCTCACTCATTCGTTCTTAGATAGCACAACTCCACTTGGTTGTACTGTCCGCTACTGTCCTTTTACAATTTCTTGGACAGCATCTGCTAACATTTTAATATCTCGTTTTTTACATTAATATTGAGAATAAGGCTGGCATTAATTTTTAATTAATAATTAATTAATTTTACCAGCATCTGTTAACTTTGGAATCAGCAGTAGAGGCTTGCTTGGTGAAGATAAGCTTTCCTTTCATCTGCTGTATTTAGTATGAATTCAGTCTTTAAAACAGCTAAGTCGTCACACAGAAACACAGGCCCCTCTCCTGACACCCAAAGCTACATTCCGTCCTCACATTAAACTTCTTGAAGGCCAAATAAATGTAAATATATCTTTGGAATGTGATGTTTTTGTGAAATGGGGTGAAAAGCGGTAAGAGGAACAACCATGATGCTCAAGGAAGACCTCAGCTTTTCCTCATCTTGGGCCTTTCCATGACCCACTGCCATCCATTGCCATCACCCAGGATGACTCCAGAGCTAAAAGGATTCTGCACACACTAGTGACAAGTGAACTCCTGGGGTGACATGGCAAACCGTTTCTCTTCTCCACTCCCTGGTTGTACAGTGTCTCCCCAGTGCACAAATTCCACAGGTAAGGACTATGCCCCCGGAGCAGCTCCAGGCCAGGGTGAGCAGAGGAGGGATCATGAGTCCAAAGGAGTTTCTACAGGACAGGATGCCACGGAGGCCCTTCCTACCTGCGGTGCTTCTCAGGCGGCTCTCAGTGAGCTCGGAGATGGCTCCGGAGGTGGAGGTCTTCTTCAGTCGCACTGCCCCGGCTGAGGCGGTTCCAGGTTTGTTGAGCATGTCCTCACTGCTGGCCCTCTTGAGCTAGAGAGAAGTTGGAGTGATATTGAGAGGACAAAGACACAGCGAGGAACGGTGTACCCACCAGTGCCCAGTAGTTTAGAGAGAATCACAGGAACAGCATGGAGGTGAAAAGGCTCTTAGCCCAACCCCTTATAGCACGGAACAGCTGTTATTGGACAGAGGCGAAGAACAGTGCTTATCCTGGACCAGGAGGTCACACTCAGCCCTCAGTGAATAAGCCAGGGGGCTAAAGACATTATAATATGGCCTGCTGTGTGTGTGCTCTGACACACTAACACTGATCTTTAAACCTATAAAACCTAACACAATGACCAGAACACATGAGGAAGAAAGGCCTCAGATAACTCCATCAAATTCCTGCATTTAAGATAGAAATAGCTCCTTTACCAAAACATGCCCAGGGCCCTGTAGCTTGAGCTCAACAGCCACCCAGTTCAACACAACATAACCATTCATGTATGTGCTCATGGCATTCAGTTCTAGCTGTTGTTCTGTGCACATGTTCCTGTTTGTGCACGAGAGTGTGCACATGTACGTGGAGGTCAGAGGACAACACTGTGCACTTTGTTTCTGTTGAGGGGTCTCGCTGGCCTAGGACTTGCCAAGTAGACTGGTTCATCTTGGTTGTCAAGTTGACACACTCAGGAAGCAGGGCCCTCGACTGGCCCATGAGCATGCGCGTAGGGCATCAGATGGGCCCACGGGCATGTTTTTGGGGGGCATTGTCTTGATTGCTAGCTGATGTAGGAGGAGCCAGCACACCATGGGCAGTGTCGTCTTTATTCTGTACATGGCCCTGGGCTTCATAAGGAATCTAGCAGAGCAAAGGCTAGGGAGCAAGCCAGCAAGCAGCATTCCTCTACCGTCTCTGTTTGAGGTTCCTGCCTGCAAGAGTTCCTGTTCTAGATGAGCTCCGGCCAGGACTTCCCTTGGTGATGGACTACAAGCTGTAACATGAAATAAACCCTTTCCTCCTCAAGTTGCTTTTGGTCACGGTGTCTACTATCACAGCAACAGGAAGCAATCCAGGGCAGCTGGCTGTCCAGCAAGCCATCGCGGTCTCCCTATCTCTGCCTCCCCAGCATGGGGACCCCTACCACCTGCCTCATTTTTTTTTTTTTTAGCATGTGTTCTGGAGCTCGAACTCAGCTGGGTCCTCCTGCACAGCAAGCACATTACTGACAGCCATCTCCCCACCCCACCCTGCTGTCTGTTTTTCTGAGACAGAGCTTTCTCTGTGTAGCCCTGGCTGTCCTAGAACTTCCGCAAACTGGGAGATCCACCTGCCTCTGCCTCTCAAGTGCTGGGATTAAAGGTGCATGCTGCTGCCACTACCTGGCTCTTTTTATTTTTAATGAGTTAATTAATTTTTTATTTTATGTGTAGGAGTAGTTGCCTGAATGTGTGTCTATGCACCACATGTGTGCTTGGTGCCCATAGATGTCAAAAGAAGGCATTGGAGCTCCTGGAACTAAAGTAATAAGTAGTTGTAAGTCACCATGTAGTTGCTGGGAATTGAACCCGGGTCCTCTGGAAGAGCAGTTAGTGCTCCTAACCGCTGAGCCATCTCTCCAGGCCCCTTGCAAAATCAAACCACAAGTAAAAACCTCTACTATACAGTGACATGAGCAACACTAAAGGGAAGGGATGGGAGGACAGCAAGGCTTAAAGACCAGACCAAAGCAAACCAAAACCCGGCAAGGCAGACACAAACCCGTGCAGCGCCATGGCTGGCATCTGGGCTTCTGCTGGCATCACCTGGCCTCCCACAGGCAGCCCAAGCTCTCCAGGTCTGACGACTTGAGAACGGAACTGTGCCTCTGTCTTGAACTTGCTTCACCGGGTCCCTGCAGCTTTTCTCAGCGGTGTCTCCCGAGTCTCTCATATCCCGAGGTCTCTAGCACCATAGACGTTTCACCTTTACAACTTCCCACAATCAACTTAGGAGCTCTGTGCAGCGACTTTGACCCTACGACACATGGCCTGGCCTCAGTGGCTTCCTGGAACCTTGGTACAAGTCTCCAGGACCCCTTCACTCTGGCATCTTCTGTGTCCACAAAACCAGCACCACCTGGACAAGTTCAGCGGCCAGCCTGAGAGGCAGCCTGGCCCTTCTGGACAGCTGCAGCAACAAAACGCCCTGAAGGCTCTACCTCTTCAGCACTCTAAAATGAGTTCGCACTGCTACGCCCTGGAGCTCTCAGATGAGTGGGGTCTTCCCTTCATGGCACTTGCCTGTTGTCCAACTTGTCTGAACCCATCCGTCCTCAACTTTAAGCAGGTTCAAACTACTTCCCTTGCAAAATGCACATCTTCACATCTTTCTGCTCTCATTGCACATCCGGGTAGATGCAGAAGGTAATAATAACCAGGCTGTTACAGGAGCCAGGTGCTCCCCCAGCCTGCCTTCAGCAACTCAGTGCCAGCAGCCATGTCCTTACTTGCCATCAAATGTGACACATTTCCACTCTTGCCACGAGTTCCATACCCTTCTAAGGCCTCCACCACAGTGGCCCCTTTTCCCTCTATCTCTCTCTTGTGTCCGCTCAGAGGTGGCCTTTCGCTCCCACCCCCAATAAATCTCTTGCATGAGACCTGTTGTGTGGTATGATTTTTGTGGCATTCTTTGTCCCCAGTCTGCCAAGATAGTCTTCCTCTGAGAAACTCTAACACAGGGCACAGCTTGCACATTGTGCTGGCTTAAAAATCTCCTCTGTCAAACAGTTAGCACATTAGTTTGAATTTAACCTCGCTCAAGTTTTCAGAACGTGGGCAAAACACAGCCAGATTTTCTTGCCAGAATATAACATAAAGGTCCCTAACCCAAATCCTAAGAGAGTCCCTGTTCCTCTTTGAAACCTCATAAGCAGGGTCCTTACTATCTACATGCCTGCCAGTTTCCTAGTCTCTGAACTCCCCACCAGACTGGCTTATTAAGCTTGCTTATAACATTCGAGGGCTTCTCTAGCTCACATCTCCAAACTCTTCTACATTCCTCCTACAAAGCAGTTCAGAATGCCTAGGAGCCACACGGTCAGGTTCCTCATTGTGACCCTACTTCTCAGTACCAATTTTACAAATAAATTACATTTTCATTGCCGTGACCAAATAACTGGCTAGAGGGAAATTAAGAAGGGATTTATTTTGGCTCATCGCTTGGGGGATACAGTCCATGATGGCTGGAAAGGACCAGTGGCAAGAGACTGCTTGCTTATTCCTTAGCAGCTCCATGTGCGAAGGGGAGCATGGCAGGAAGAGGTGGAGCTCAGCTGCCTCTCTCTTTAATCATTTCCAGAAAAGCCTTTACAGACATACCCAAAGGTGTGTGTCTCGTTCATCTCATGAGTGCTCTAAGCACTAGAGGTTGTCCCCTCCATGTGCAGGTACACAAGCTTGGTTGCAGTGACACTTGCCCAAGATGTAGGACATAGAGATTTACAAATGACCCCACCATCCCTTGGAAAGGAGGCAGGGAGCTACTAGCGTAGGAGGCATAAGCTGGGAGAGCATCCGATTAGGTTACTGCCTCATGTTCTTTCTGCATTTTTGGCTTTGTTTCCTGTTACCCAAAGGCAGCTTGGCACCTGTCTAGGTTTCTGGCTCGCTACGGAAGATCCCCATGAAGGTATGTGCTCAGGTCGTGTGTGTAGTAAGCGCTCTCACTAAGGGTTTCTCTCGGATTTAAGCGGCTGAGCACCTGAGCTCACAAAGGAGCAGGTTTAAAATGCCTCACTGATCTAAGTAACTAAGAAACTCCTCTCCATTTCACAAAGATGAGAGAAAAACCTCAAAGCTCCATCATCAGCTGCAACAAAATCCAGTCTCTAGCGATAGGCAACTCTCTCTGTTTGTGGTCCTCAAACACAAGCTGCTATCAATTGTGGTGAGGGTTTGTTTAAATGCATACACCTGACTATATCTCTTCTTTCTCTCTTTCTCTCTTTCTTTCTTTCTTTCTCTTTCTTTCTTTCTTTCTTTCTTTCTTTCTTTCTTTCTTTCTTTCTTTCTTTCTTTCTTTCTTTCTTTCTTCCTTCCTTCCTTCCTTCCTTCCTTCCTTCCTTCCTTCCTTCCTTTCTTTCTTTCTTTCTTTCTTTCTTTCTTTCTTTCTTTCTTTCTCTACCTATCTATTTATTTATTTAATGTGCATTGGTGTTTTGCCTACATGTAGGTCTGTGTGAGGGTGCCGGATCCCCTGGAACCAGGGTTATAGACAGTTGTGAGCTGCCATGTGGGTGTTGGGAATTGAACCCAGGTTCTTTGGAAGAACAGCCAGTGCTCTTAACCTCTGAGCCATCTCTCCAGCCCCTGACTTCATCTCTTCTTGAACTCAACATCAACCACCAAGTTGCTGAGTCCCCAGGTCTGAGGCAGACATTTCTAGGGACCATGACAATGTTTAGGGCAGTCTGTCTGTGGAAATCGAATAGGACTCACCTAGTAATTTTACATCGTCTGGTGGCTACATTCAAAAGTAAACTAAAGCAAATAAAGGACCTTATGGCAGCCTGGAAGATGGCTCACTGGGTAAAAAAATGCTTGCTACACAAACCTGACAATCACCTGCCAGAGCCATGGTGGCAGGAGAGAACAGACTCCCCTCCAAACTCCACACACCTGTCCCAGGACCAGCATCACCATTACCACCACCACGACAATAATATATAATAACAATAATTTTTTTAATTAAACTTTATACAGCGTGTGGTGGCACATAGTTTTAATCCCAGTATTTGGGAGCCAGAGGCAGGCAGATTTCTGTGCGTTTGAGGCCAGCCTGGTCTAAACAGTGAGTTCCAGGACAGCCATGGCTACATAGAAAGACCCTGTCTTAGAAAAGAAAGAGAAAGACAGACAGACAGACTTCATAGGCAATGGCTATAGGTGATGATTATGCCAGTAAAGTCCCTGCTGCATAGGCCTGAGGACCTGAGCTCAGAACCCCAGCATCCACATAAAAACACAGCAACATCCTTGGGAGAATAGAGACAGGTGGATTCCTGGAGCTCATTAGCCAGCCAGCCTAGCAAACTAGTGAGCTCCTGGTTCAATAAGACTGTATTAACATATAAGGTAGACAGCAATCTAAAGAGATCCCTGATGTTGACCTCTGGCCTCCACACACACATGCATGCACACCCACATGTGCAGCCAAACGAATAAACACTCATACAAACAAGGGAATTTATTTATTTTTAAATGAACATATAAAAATAGTATCAATGTGGTCAATATAAAATGCTCATAGTCATTTAATGAAGAGAGATTCTGAGAAATGCATAGCTAGGCAATTCTTTAATGGTGTAAACATCACAGAATGTACTTCCACAAACCACTACACAATAAGCTCTATGGTATATAGAGAGATTATAGAGATAGTATACATATATGCGTGTATGTATACAGCGATATTGTTTCTGGGGTCATGATAAATAAACAGCACAAAATTAAATCAAGACAAGAGAAAGGACAAACTCAGCAGATGCGGTCAACAGCACCTATGAATGAAACACCTGCAGCCTCACACAGCCATTTCCCAGCACACTTCTGTCTTTGTAAGTAGGCATGCTCCAGAATAGTTATTAAAAGCATGGCAAATACATAAACCAGGAACACAGCTGGTTATCAGCTTTTCAAACTTTATCATACTGATTAGATAGCTGGGTATGCCATTCCCTCACATGACTGGCAGAGCAGTCACACAAACATGTTACCACACACACGTGAGCAACGCACTGTGCTCTGACCTTACAATGGCTATGGCATTAGGCTATCGAAAGTCCTCAACCCCATATGATGTTATAGAGCCATTGCACATGTGTCCATCACTGGCTGAAGTATCATCTCATGGCTCGTGGCTGTATATTAGTGGGCTCTCCTGAATTTTGGGTACTAACTCTTTACACCTGGCTTAAGAGCATAGCTCCATTTTGACTGGCCACATTCTAAGGGCTCCATTGCCACAGGTGGCTAGGGGCAACCATATTGAGAGCATTCTATAGGAACTATCACAGAACACTGCTTAGGACTCAAGACTCAGACAATGAGCCCATGCTGGAAGACTGCACTCCTTCAGGGATGTAGTACTGTTACAGTACATGCTGGGAAGATTCGACGTCCCCAAACAGGTCCCTAGCTGCAAGGCCCAGCAGCCTGTGCAGGGCCAGCATGGGACCAGCATCTAACTACTCTCAGTTATGGGTTTTTCTTTCTTATTTTTCTTTGTTGTTCTCCTTTCCTTTTATTAACAAATAGGAAATGGCCAGGTGGTGGTGGTACATGTCTTTAATCCCAGCACTCAGGAGGCAGAGGCAGGTGGATCTCTGTGAATTCGAGGCCAGCCTGGTCTACAGAATAAGATCTAAAACAGGCACCAAAACCACACAGAGAAACCCTGTCTCAAAAAACAAAACAAAAATAAAAAAAAAAATAGGAAATGAAGAAAAAGGCAACTCGGCCTTCCAAGAGATGCAGGAGGTCAGCAGGCTGGCCATATACTTCATATATATTCTGGACCAGGCTGGGCATCAGGAGATGACACAGAAGCAGTGAGCAGGGTGGTGAGAGACCAGCTAGAGAGTCCAGGCCTCGGACCAGCCTCTCTGAGATGCAATCTTGAACCCTTGTCCCATAGAGATGTGGGAACCTTAGGATATATTCGTTTTACCGTCATCCTTGGGCTTATCCAAACTATACTCAAAAATAGTAGGAAAAAACAGCATCTGTTCAGAAAATGTAGATTATTTTCCTCATCCTTATTCCTAAAACATTACAGAGTAACAGCTATTTACGTTCAGTTAGACATTATAAGTAATCCAGAGATGCTAGAGGCATCCAGGGCTCACAGGGCTCGCAGGTTCTATGAAAATATTATCCTGTTTCAGATGAGGCCCTAGAGCACCCACAGGTTTTGGCATCCACAGGAATCTTGGAAGAAAATGCCTGTGGACAGTGAGGTAAAACTCAGATTTCTTTTCTGCTCATACAAACTCAAACCAATGTTTTGTCGACTGTAACCAAGTGAGCTCTGACTCACAGCCCTGGGTCCTTTGTTGCGGCTGGAGTGATGTGGTCTGTTGAGGCCAGAGCATGCATGTTGCTGCTTGAATACCAAGAAGAAGGTTTACAGCAGCATCCCTGCCCATTCTTCCTGCATCTCCTGCAGCTCAGGCAGCATCTGAAATTAGGGATTCAGCTCTATTTTGGGTGGATTTGATTCCGTTTCCTATTTGTGAACAGTTAAAACGTCCACATCCATTTACTCTCCAACATTACCATGTTGACTAGTCCAGGCAGGGCTATAGGGATATTTGCTATAGATATCCAACTTCCCTATCGGCTTCTAAGTTTTCACTGGGGAAAGACATCTACTTGCTTTTCTGACCATCACCATTTCCTCCTCTTCTCTTCTGCTCTCTGGAGTTTCAGTGATCCACTGCCCACCCTCCGCTGGAAAGGACAGGGCTAGCAAGATTCAGGCATAGTTCAAGTCCTCCTACCCCCTTTCCCAGCCCCTGATATCCTTGTCATAATACCAGGCCAAGAAGGCTCATGGCTCAGAATGGAGAACAGGGAGCCTACCACATGAGTCTGTGCTTCTCCTTAACACTTTCCTATGGCAGGAGCTTCTGAAGCAATGACCTTTGCTGTTGGAATGGCCAGCATCACACTGTCCTCAGAAACACTGTTGCACCTTCCTTAAATACCGTCCTGACACCCAGCCACTCTATCTAGCCCGGTATAGTAGATCTCACACCTGGGCCCAGCCAGGTAAATGGGTGGAACTAGAAAATGTTATCTCGGCCAGGCGGTGGTGGTGCATGCCTTTAATTCCAGCCAGCACTCAGAATGCAGAGGCAGGTGAATCTCTGTGAGACAAAGTGAGTTCCAGGATAGCCAAGACTACACAGAGGAACCCTGTCTCAAACAACAACAACAAAAAAAAAAAAAAACTCAAACAAACAAAAAGGAAAATATTAAACAAAAACTCAAAATATCAAACAAAAATCTTGAGTGAGATCATCCAGACACTGAAAGACAAACAGAGCTAAAGTTCCTAGCTCCAAATATTCAGGTGTGAGTATAAAATCCTCACAGCCCTGCCCTGAAAGTCTGTACCTTACTAAGCCGAGACTCAAAGGCCAGCGAGGTTGAAGACTTGGAACTCTTCATGCCGGAAGGGGTCCCAGGAAGGGGCCGAGTGCGATCAGGGCCATGGCTGCCTGCTTTGGCAACTGGACTCCAGGGCTTGGTGGCACTCCGCATGATGTCCTGGGGAGACCTTCTCTCTGTAGAAGGGTAAAAAGGAAAACACTTGTCTCCAAAACAGTACTGGTGAGTGACATGATAAAGCTTTGCAAACTCCATTCACCGAGCTTACAGTTGCTACCACAGAGTGAGTGTTAGGATTTAGCCAGGTTTAGAACACTCTGTTCAACCTAAGATGTTACTTTTGCATGCTGCTCATTTTTATACCTCTGAACAGGTGTTTACCAATTTATTATAATGTATATGCAATATGATTGATATTCTGATATTGCTTTTCGGCAAATGATACCTTATTCTTGTTACAGACACCTAACAGATCCGTGTCACACTACATATCTGTAAGCACACACATGCATGCACACACACACACAATCCAGCAGCTTGCATCAAGATATAAATGCCCCCGAGCTTTGCAGCTTTAGAACTATCAAAACTATCTCCTTAATTTTTAAACACATATAAATGAATTATGGAGAGTTAAATTTCACAGAAATACAAATGACTCCTTTTTGATAAAAATGGATACCAATTAAAAATTAATGAAGTGCATTTTAATTGGTCAGACCTGACATGCAGGGTTATTTCCTTAGTTAAATAATTTATGAAAGAAAAAAAACATTCAAAGTATCAGACTGCAAGGCTGAGTTATGCACATCTTTAATCCCAGTACTCTGGAGGCCGAGGCAGATGCGTCTCTGTGAGTTCAAGACCTGTCTGGTCTACATAACAAGTTCCAGGACAGCTAGGGCTATGTAGAGAAACCCTGTTTCGGGGGATTGGGGGGAGTAGCAGACTGGAGCTAAAGACCTAGGAGAAAGCTTAACTCTAGGGACAGAAGAGCCAGCAGCCCGGGTCCAGCCATCAGCTGTCATTTATGACCCCTTGCATCCTCCAACCCTCAGCCTCGCTGTCAACAACATCTCAAGGCTGGATCAAAAGTTCCGGTATCTTTGTACAGCCACCCTGCCTCTGTCTATCCCTGTGGGCTCTGGTATGACAAGACACCAAACCACAGTGTTCTATCCCCTCAAAGGACACCCACAGATGACAAGCAATTCCCAGAAGCCACTCTCTTACGGGGCATGAAGGCTCTGGTTAACCTAGTTAACTCTAGCTGGTGCCAGAGTGGAGGGCCTCCTCTGCCTCATAACATCCTAGGATGCTCTGCAGCCCAGGTCAGGCTGCCACCACCTCATGCTCCTGTCCTTCTCTGAAACTATTTCAGCAGACAGTATCTGTCTCTCCACGAGTCACTGGTTCCTCTTCCTGTTTAAGCCAAATGATTACATAGAGACATGTGTCCTATCTAGCTGCAGCTATGTGGATGTGGCTAATGATTAGAGATTCAGCAGTACAGCTTGAGCATGTACATATATATATAGCATGAACCAGGCCCTACGTTCCATCCCTAGAACACACACAAACACACACACACACACACACACACACACACACACACACACACACACACACACATCTGAGTTCATTATTGGTAAAAGAAAGGAAAAAGGAGGCTACTATTTGTTTTTCATAATTTTTCCTAAGGAGTGGTATATGATTTCATTACATGATTCACTCAGAACCTTCTCAGTCTCAGCATGGTTCCAGGTCTTGTGATTTCTTAAAAATTCAGTATTTAAAAAAAAGGAGCTTATTGCCAGTGTATTTTGCTGATGTTTAGCACTGATTATTTTTCTTTCTTGACCCATGCTTTTTCTTTCTGGTTTCCACAGCAACAGTGAAAGAACACTTAGGTTAAGACCTGTGCAGTGACTAATTTCATTGGGATGCTCTCCCCCTTAGTATAGAATGAACTAACACAGTCCAAACGATTCAAGAGAATCAGTGAATTTTGCCCCCAACCACAAGATACCCAGGACCATGTCAGGCTGACTCATGCAGATCATTTTAATAAAATATCCACTTGACCAACATCCCCTTTTATGCTATTAGAACTACTTAGAAATGAGCACTGTAGGGCTTACTGTCTGAAAGCACTAGGTGTGTGCTTTCCAAAACCTGCCAAGGTTACCCTTGAAATAAAAATGCCTTCAATCTACTCCCCAGAAAAGAAAACTATGAAGCTAGAAGCAGCAGGAAAAGGATGGACATTTTCCCTGTCAATCATTATCTTGACATTTTAGGAGGACTCAATCAGTGAATCAATCAGTATTGATCCAAATTCAAATATATAAGCTCAGCTCTTAATTTCTGGACAGATCTGATGGGCTGGATGGAGTTTAACTTTATTTTAAGTCAGCAGGTTTCTTGCTGTGTTTTAAAATTCTCTGGTCACTTCTTGCCATATCACTTTATGTACTCTCCTCAGATGTTCTGAATTTGATAAAGTTGTTCACAAATAAATGTCCCCAGGTAAGGCATCCACGCCACCTTCTCTAAGAGCCTGTCATTCTGTTCCGTTATAATCGTCTTCACTGGACTCAGTTCTCCCTGCTGTACTTACCCACCTGCTAGCCTCTTTCCTGCCAAGTCCATCTTTCAGAAGTCAAAATGCTCAATAATGGATCATTAATGTCCTACCCGCCATACCCAAGAATCATTTCCAATGATGAGAGCAGAATATCAAAACTGGTCAGGCAGTTTAGAGATAGGAACCATCATTCTAGTCCTCAGCCATAAAGGCAACAATGTCTTTGGTCTTGTCCTGGCTAGAGGCTGGAAATGCCAGAAGGGGGCTCTGTTTCCTGGTCTGGTTTCTTATCAGTTTTCTTCTCCTTTTACACAATTGGAATGAGCCCTATTGCCTAGAAACTATACGTGAAGACATAATTGAAACTATGAAGCATATAGACACCTCATAGGTAGGCCAACTGGACTGACCAGCTCACCTCCCCATGCAGTTTCTGCTCTAAGTTCTACAAGAAGCCCTTAGCCTAGCAGCTTGATGGCACCTCATTTTCTGGGACTCCCTCCTGCTATACAGGAGCTCTGCCTTCCTTTTTTCTCTTAAGTTCCCACCTAAAGTCCTATACTAACACTGCTTTCTAAATTCAACTTCCCATTATCTGTGAATTTCATTCTTTGAGTTCATGAGAAAAGGGAACCGGAAGCCATTAGTGAAGGACAGCTCTGCTGTTCATTGGTCTGTCTGGTACCTTAGTGCTACAAACCAGGCACAGGTGAGGTAGGAAATCCTCCATCACTTTTAAGGACCTTCGCTGCTTTGTGTTTTACAAGTAGGGCAAGTGCCAGATGGGATGTCCAGGAGTATTCTCTCACCATCAGCATAGAGAACTGACAACTCAGCTCTGTAAGATCCAAACAGTCACGGCAAGGAGTAAGTGAGGAAGGAGGATCGGTCCCTGTGCCGCCTGATGGGAAGGCCGCCGTAGCATCTGTCCCTCGGGCTCCGTGTCTTAGGAACTTATTTAATTTCACCCTGTCCTCCACTCCAACCCTAATGAAGGTCCTCTCTGTGTCCTGGAACCCTGGCAGTCCCTGGCCACTCCTAGCCTGGGGCTCTTCTGAAACGGACTTGATTAAGATGTATCCCCTGAGCTGTCTGTATAGCTCAGGCTAACGTTGGCCTTGCCTTCTCTTCTCTTGCAGGAAGGAAGGCCTCCTGCTGGACAGGGAGCAGGTGCACTCCAGGCCCATCCTGTCCACAGGCTTCCACCCACCCAGCCTCCCACCGCCTCTATTGCCACCCCCTCCCTGCCCCAGCACCCACCCTAGCCCTGGCTCTCCGACACACAGAGAACTGGCTAGCTCTATAAATGCTGCAGTGAATGGTAGCAGCTATCCCATTCCACTTTGAGTAGAAGGTGCTTGCAAATGCCCCATGTGGATGGTTCCTTAAATTACCTCAGCCCTGGGAGGTGTTGTCTTGTGCTATAGTTGGAATATTGGGTATCCCCCAAATTCACATGGTGAAACTGAAGCCCCAGGGTGGTACTGTTGGGAAGCTGGACATCTGGGAGACAACTGGGTCAGAACAGAAGTCTTTCTAAAGGGACTGCTGTCCTAACAGAAATGGCCGAGGGAACATTTTTGTCCTTCTACGAAGGGGGGACACATGAGAAGGTGGCACCATGAACCAGACAGAGAACTCTCATTAGACATTGAATCTGCTGGCCCTGATCTCAGGCTGGCCAGCCTCCACAACTCTGAGCAGTAACTTTCGGATCTTTATGAGGTACCCACGTTAGCGCTAACAAACTAACACCCTCCCGTGTGTAGAAGATGAAATTTCCTTTGACTCAGTGAGGTCAAGCTACTTGCCTAGAACACAGAACTCATCTGCAGCCAAGATTGAAACCAGGGGCGGGCAGGCCATCTGGATAACCTCTGCCCGCATGAGAAACAAGAGGGCTGTGGATCAAATCCCCCAGCAGGTCTAGCTCCTCGATGACTGGGAGCCTGGGCATGGCTGAACTCTACGCCTCTCACCATCAGATGGCGTGACAAACGGCGACATCACAAACCAGTGAAGGACTAAAGAGAAGATGTGCATCACATGCAGGGCACACAGAAGACTCTTCACAGATACGAGATGCCTTCTATCAACTATGTCAATCAGCCTACTGCTTATTAGCTCAGCAATACACAGCCACAAATCAATTAAATCTTCGGGACTGTAGGCGGCCAGGCATGCCAGGCAAATGTTCTTCCTGTATACAGAACAGCCTGTTTTCATCTGGAAATATGGACACGGAGAAGTAGAGAGGAAAATAAACACAGAGGCGGACGCCTTACAGTCTTAGCTTCAGTTTCAGAAAATCTGGGCTGTGCAAGATAAACACAGGTGGGCACAGTCACCGAGTAATGGCTCTCTCCTGAATGTGAATTAGTAACAGAAAAAGAAATAGGTGGCCTCTGGCCAAGCGCAGAGTAGCCAGAAGGAAAAAGAGTTTCTAGCCTTAATTCTCTGATTTCTTAAAGTCCTCATAAACAATACAAAGGGCCAAATCAATTAAGGAATTGCTGTTGAATTTAGGGACTCATTTGAAAGAAGGGATGGGAGACGGAAGGAGGGCGTGGGGGGAGGGTCTTCCCAGGAGTGTTTTCTTTTTAAAATGTTAAGCATTTTACTGTGATGCCAAGCTTCATTCCTGTTCAGAACAGCGTATGACTTCCGTTTTAACCATCTCCCATGAACTGCACAGCATAAAGCAGTGAAGGAAGGAGAAAGGGAGGCGATGGGAGAGGAGGGGGTATGCAACAGGGGACGGCAAAGGTTTAGGAACTGCGATCTTCCCAATGTGTGATGGGGTTAGCTAGGGGGCTTATCTCTATTTCCCTTTTAAGGCAAGAAAACTGGAAGGCGACTGGGAAAGCATTCTGGAAGAACAGAAAATAACGAGTCTCCAAGAGTGGGAGGGCATTCGGGTCTCAGCTGCAAGCACAATAAGCTGTAGGAAGCAGAAAGTTAAAGCATTCAATCTGGAGAACTAAGAAAATAGGAATGTGCACATAGCTCAATCACCATGGGACCTGGCAGGAAGTGCAGCGCCAGGGATCAACACGCTGAAAATATCTAGCCAAAGACTATTAGGACAGTATTAAATTTGCTCCAGACACTTGGATGGGCCAGTTCCAGGCCTGAGATAATTCTGCCCCCAGGGCACACAAGGCATCCACAATGGCACACCTTGGGGTGCTACCTCACAGAGGCTAGAGGTGCCATTGGGCATCCTCCCCACCAAAGGAATCCTGTGACCACGAAGCATCTAAGCCAAGATGTCAGTGATGCGGTGGGGGAAGAAGCAGTGTCGGGGTCGCAGGGTCTTGGACAGGCACCTGCTGAGCTTCCCATGGAACACAGAACTGTGAACTGCCCTCAGACTTCAGTGGTGGTCACAGGAAATGCTTCCCAAAATGATTATTTCCTGTAGCTTGGAGATGAAAGGAATCATCCCAACGGCCTCAAATGCCTTCGTAGTCAACAGGGAAAAGAAAAGCTTTCCACACAGCATCAGAAGAGACGCTGAAAACTAGGACTCCCTGGCCCCATCTGCAGACAGAAGCTACAGGGGAGCATCTGGAGCGTTGGCATATCACAAACAAAAAAATAATGCTGTCAGGAACTCAGAAGTCACGGGGCTCTGCCAAGGGTGGGAACCAAAATTAACAACAGAGACAGGGCATAACCTGGAATGAGAAACCAAGGCGGGGGCAGTCAGGACTATGAAATGCAGGTGGCGGAGGCCGTAATCTGCGGCTATATTGAGATCAAGTGTTCAGAACGACTAGTCTGGGGTGTCCTTCTGGCTCCAGAGCCAAGCCAAGAAGCTGGCAGCCTGTAGAGTGGGGTGACCACTAATGGGCAGTTATTTCCTTACTTATCATGTGGCTTCACATCAGAGACTTGAAGTGAGTGAGACAAAGCTGCAGGAAAAGGAGAAGGAAATAAAATCCCTCAAGAGCCCTTTCTCTGGGAACAGTTTCAAAGAACACACAGCAGAAGAACAAAGCGAGAAGAAGAAGAGAAGGAGCCGGAGGCTTTCATGCTTATTCAGGCTGAAGCATCCTGAGTCATATTTGTTCCGTCCTGGTTTGGGGCATCTGGTGCAGGCCTCCACCTCTGCTTGGAATGCCTGCCGGGAAACTGAGTTGAGGTGTGAGGAATGAGGGCATGGCAGAGTTTGCAGAACCCCAGGGCTATTAGCCTCGGCACCTCCTAGCCTGCAGGGGTCAGTGGAGGAGGCAGCTAGGACCCAGAGGGAGCTGGACCAGGATCCAGAGGGCGCAGAGGATGCAGCTGAGGGAAAAGAACCCCTCATAGAAGCCACTTCTCCCCTCCCCAGAGGGTGCCAGCGAGGCTGGAGTATGAGCCCAGTGTCTCTGGTGGCCTTGCATGGCACAAACACAGGAAACCAAGGACACCCGCCCAGCTCCCTTGGCTGGCTCCCTTAAACACTACCTTCCAAAGTGAACTTAAGTCTTCTCTCCCTAGAATCTGTTTCTCTAGCCACAAAGGGCTCCTAGGCAGTCTGTCCCCTTACCCACCAACAGATGTGCAAACCTACCCAGAGGGCATCCTCGTGGGGACTGCTGTTTACCACAAGCTTTAGCCGAGTCCCGAACAGCCCCTCATAATCAGCCTCACCCCCGACGTCTCCATTTGTCTTCGGCACCGGCTTCCTTCAAGCCACCCAGTCTCAGCCCTCAGCATCATTTTGGACTCTGCCCTGGGCTCTCATTTCTCAAATCCACAACAGTACACATGGGCAGACCAGGCCCCTGCAGTGTTTCTGATGGACTTTTATACCCAGCAGAAACCTCTGCCAACACCCCTCTTGTCCCTCCTTGTATCCCTGCCAGACTTCAGGTGGCGTCAGTCACTTTCTCTTAAAAAAAACCGTCACGTTTCCTTATTTTTAAGCCGGTATTTATCAACACCATGCACCAGCACAATGAGCCACGTTTCCTTTTACTATCTCTCGTGTTCCTGACTCCCTTGCCAGGGAGCCACCAACACCTACCGTTGGCATATCGGAACTAAGGAGTAAGAAGACTAACTCCCTGAGGCCGGCCAGGCTGTGCCACCTTCTACTGTGCACCTGATCCTGGGCCGCTGTTCCTCCTCTCTGGCTGCCTTAGTCCATTCCAGGCATTACAACACAATACGTCACGGGGCCAGGGGTGCGGCTCGGGTGTAGAGTGCTTGCCTGGCATGTAGGAGGCCCTGGTTCAAGCCCCAGCAGTGCTAAAGGGAAAATAAAACAAAAACCCCTTACACTGGGCAGTTAAGGGGCATTTTTATTTGTGAGGGCATTTCCAGACACTAGGCACAGGCGGGAACACAAATGGGGGGGGGGGACCATTCTGAGTGGGGCCACCATCCAATAGGCTGGGAGTCTGATGGGACAGACGTGGAAAAAGGAAGCCAGCAAGTGCCGGTGCCTCCTCTGACACACACTCCCAGCACTACGGTGCTCTGCCAAAAGCAATTTAGCCAACCAACCATGCCTGGAACCTCTGACGCTAAGACCCCAAATAAGCCTTTCCTCTCTGTCCTAGTCAGGGTCACGAGTGCTGTGATGGGACACCATGACCAAAGCAACTTGGGGAGGAAAGGGTTGATTTCAGCTTACACTTCCAGGTGACTGTCTATCACTGAGGCTTTGAAGTCAGGGCAGGAACTCAAACAGACCAGGGACCCGGAGGAAGGAGCTGATTGATGCAGAGGCCATTGGACAGGTGCTGCTTACGGGCTATGTCCTCATGGCTTGCTCAGCCTGCTTTCTTAGAGAGGTCAGGACTACCAGCTCGGGGTGGCCCCATCTACAATGGGCTGGGCCCTTCCACATCACTAATAAAGAAAATGTCCTACAGGCTTGGCTGCAGCCCAATCTTTTGGTTTGGTTTGGTTTGGTTTGGTTTGGTTTGGTTTGGTTTGGTTTGGGAAGGGTTGTTTTTTGGAGACAGGGTTTCTCTGTGTAGATTTGGCTGTCCTGGAACTCACTCTGTAGACCAGGCTGGTCTTCAACTCACAGAGGAGGCCTGCTTCTGCCTCCCAATTGCTGGGAGCATGCGCTACCACCACCACCACCACCACCGCCACCACCGCCTGGCCTGCAGTCCAATCCTATGGAGGCATTTTATCAACTGGGGCTCCTTCCTCTCAGATGACTCTAGCCTGTGTCAAGTTGACATAAAATTACCCAGCATAGTCTCTTAAATTGTTTATCTCGCCGGGCGGTGGTGGCGCACGCCTTTAGTCCCAGCACTCGGGAGGCAGAGGCAGGCGGATCTCTGTGAGTTCGAGGCCAGCCTGGGCTACCAAGTGAGTTCCAGGAAAGGCGCAAAGCTACACAGAGAAACCCTGTCTCGAAAAAACCAAAAAAAAAAAAAAAATTGTTTATCTCAGGTGTTTTTGTGACAGTAATGGAAAACCTAGCTCACAAGGGGCTGGGGCTGTTGTTCAGCAATAGAGTGCATGCTTACCATTTACACCCAAGATCCTGGGTCCACGCCCTAGCAAACACACACACACACACACACACACACACACACACACACACACACACCATTGTGTCACATCCTACACAGAACATGCTGGCCTCTCACTTCTCATTGCATTTGGAATAAAAAGCCAAGCCCTGGTCATGACCCCCACGGTCTTAGGCCATGTCCAGCTCTCTACATGACTTTGACTCCAGTGCTAGACAGCTCCTGCTCACTCCATTTCAGCCAAACAAGTTGCTTCAGCTCCTTGAGACATCTGCTCTCTCCCAGTGAACTCTGTGCCTGCTGCTCCCTCTGTGCCTGCTGCTCCCCCTGAGCCTGTTGCTCCTCTGTGTCTGCTGCTCCCCTGTGTCTGCTGCTCCCCCTGGGCCTGCTGCTCCCCCTGGGCCTGCTGCTCCCCCTGGGCCTGCTGCTCCCTCTGGGCCTGCT
>CABHPR010129009.1:0-40461 GCA_902168415.1 Peromyscus melanophrys
GAGCACTTGCTCAGCTATGTTCATATCAGCATTGTTTGTAATAGCCAGAACCTGGAAACAACCTAGATGCCCTTCAACTGAAGAATGGATGAATAAAATGTGGTACATATACACAATGGAATACTACTCAGCAGAGAAAAACAATGACATCATGAGGTTTGCAGGCAAATGGAGGGATCTAGAAAAAATCATCCTGAGTGAGGTAACCCAGACTCAGAAAGACAAACATGGTATGTACTCACTCATAGGAGGATACTAGATGTGGAGCAAGGATGACTGGACTGCTACTCACATCACCAGGGAGGCTACCTGAAAAACAGGACTCCAAGAAAGACACGGGGATCGCCCAATGACGGAGAAATGGATGAGATCTTCATGAACAGCCTGGACATAAGTGGGGGAAATGAAGGGCGAGGGGCAAGGGAAAGAGAGCTTGGGGGAGTGGGAGACCCCAGCTGGATCAAGAACAGAGAGGGAGAACAAGGAATAGGAGACCATGATAAATGAAGACCACATGAGAATAGAAAGAAGCAAAGTGCTAAAGAAGCCCACAAAAATCCACAAAGATACCCCCACAATAGACTGCTGGCAATGGTCAAGAGACAGCCCGAACTGACCCACTCTGGTGTTGGGATGGCCAAACACCCTAATTGTCGTGCTAGAACCCCCATCCAATGACTGAGGGATCTGGAAGCAGAGATCCACGGCTAGGACCCGGTCCAAGCTCCGGGAGTCCAATTAGCGAGAAAGAGGAGGGTCTATATGAGCGAGAATTGTTGAGACCAGGGTTGGATAAAGCACAGGGACAAATAGCCAAATGAATGGAAACACATGAACTATGAACCAATGGCTGAGGGGCCCCCAACTGGATCAGGCCCCCTGAATGGGTGAGACAGTTGATTGGCTTGATCTGTTTGGGAGGCATCCAGGCAGTGGGACCGGGTCCTGTGCTCATTGCATGAGTTGGCTGTTTGAAACCTGGGGCTTATGCAGGGTAGCTTGGCTC
Source organism: Peromyscus melanophrys (assembly GCA_902168415.1). Taxonomy (NCBI): domain Eukaryota; kingdom Metazoa; phylum Chordata; class Mammalia; order Rodentia; family Cricetidae; genus Peromyscus; species Peromyscus melanophrys. Next base: position 1,007 of record CABHPR010129009.1, read on the forward strand.
GGCCTGGGAGGAGGGGACTGGCCCTGCCTGGACTGAGTCTACCAGGTTGATCTCAGTCCGGGGGGAGGCTTTGCCCTGGAGGAGGTGGGAATGGGGGATGTGCTGGGGAGAAGGGGAGGGGGGCTGATATGTAGAACTGAATGGTATTGTAAAATAAAATAAAATAAGATAAAATAAAATAAAATAAAATAAAATAAATAGTTTATCTGGTCTTGATTTAACTTTGGTATGTGGTATCTATCCAGAAAATTGTCCATTTCTTCTAGATTTTCCAATTTTGTGGATTACAGGTTTTTGAAGTATGACCTGATGATTCTCTAGATTTCCTTGTTGTCTCTTGTTATGTCTCCCTTTTCATTTCTGATTTTGTTAATTTGGGTGCTCGATCTTTGCCTTTTGGTTAATTTGGCTAGGAGTTTGTCTATCTTGTTGATTTTTTTCAAAGAACCAACTCTTTTTTTTTCCCATTGATTCTTTGTATTGTTCTCTTGGTTTCTATTTCATTGATTTCAGGCCTCAATTTGATTATTTCCTGGCATCTATTTCTCCTGGGTAAGTTTGTTTCTTTTTGTTCTAGAGCTTTCCAGTTGTGCTGTTAAGTCATTGGTATGAGATTTCTCTATCTCCTTTATGTGTGTATTTAGAGCTATGAATTTTTCTCTTAGCACTGCTTTCATAGTGTTCCATAAGTTTGGGTATGTTGTACTTTCACTTTCATTGAATTCTAGGAAATGTTTAATTTCTTTCTTTATTTCTTCCTTGACCCATTGGTGTTTCAGGTGGTTATTATTCAGTTTCCATGAAACTGTAGGCTTTCTATAATTTTTTGTTGTTGTTGAAATCTAACTTTAAGGCATGGTGGTTCGATAAGATACAGGAGGTTATTCCAATGTTTTTGTATCTGATAAAATTTGCTTTGTGACCAAGCATGTGGTCAATTTTAGAGAAAGTTCCATGGTGTACTGAGAAGAAGGTGCATTCTTTTGTGTTAGGATGTTCTGTAGATAGCTATTAAAAGAAAAATACAGCAGAAAATAATAGAAATTACAGGCAAACTAAGTACAGGAAAGACCAGAAAGGCAAAGTTGTCATTTGAAAAAACCATACCATATGCATGTTCACACTCACAATAACAAACTAATAAGACAAAACAAAACAAAAAGACTTATTAGGGAAGTACAAATTAATCCTTCCTATAACAAATCACTAAATGACCTCTGCGATGGTTTAATATTTTTAATTATTAATTTTATTTATGTGTATGTTGGTTTCTTGGCATTTATGCATGTTATGTGTATTTTGGCAACAAGAGAAGCCATTCGATGACATCAAATCCCTGGGGCTTGAATTGCAGGTGATTGTGACATTCTATATTGATGCAGATAGCTGATCTCAAGTCCCGGAGGAACAGTAAGTTCCTTTAACTGTTGAACCACTTCTCCAGCAAAAATGATTAACATATAGAAACATTATTAATACCAAATATTGGAAAGACTGTATTTGAACTGAAATTCTATTCCTTATTAGTAAAAGTACAAAAGTATCTCATTATATTTTAACAACCATTGAAAGTTTTGTATACCTAAAACATGTTTATCTAATAATATCTTTGAAAATATTTACTCAAATGACATGAAAACAAAATCTGAAAGAGACTTCACATTTTCACTAATTCAAATTGGATACAATCCAAATTCTCCACCATTAGGACAAAAGTCAAACAAGGAACTATTTATTCATATAAAGTGTTACTACTAGACAGAAAGAGGACCAGGTTCTTGACCCACTCAGAGGTGAGTTTTGTATATAGTGATCAATATGAATCTACTTCCAATCTTTAACATGTAGCTATCCAGTGCGACCGTCTTTTCTTTAATGTGTATTTGTGGCTTTTTTTTTTTTTTGCCAAAAATCAGGTGTTAATAGGTGTGTGAGCTTATGTCTGAGTTTTCAATTCAATTCAATTGTTCAGCATGTTGATTTTCATGTAATATCATAACGTTTTAATTACTATAGCTCTGTAATACAGTTTGACATCTGGGAGGTGATACCTCCAGTGTTTTTCACTATTAGTTCAGCTATCTTGGATTCCTTGTACTTCCATATGAATTTGAAGAATTTTTTTCAGGTACTGTGAAGAATTATGTCAAAATTTTGATAGGGATATCATAGAATGTATAGAATAATATTGATAGGAGGCCATTTTCATAACATTGGTCACACTAACCCATAAGCACTGCTGATCTTTCAATCTTCTGATGTCTTCTTCAATTTCTTTCTTTAATTTCTCTCTGTTTTTATTATCAAAGTATTTCACTTCCATGGTTAGAGTTATCCCAAGTTATTGGGGGGGGGGCTAATATGAAAAGTACTGTTTTCCTGATTTCTATCAGTTTGTCAATTTTGTGAGTTTATTTTGTATCCTATTAATATAGCCAGAAAATTAAAACTGCTCCAATATCCATCACTTGATGAATGAATAATAAAAATGTGGACATTTCCACAATGGGATATTACTCATCTGTTAAGAAAAATATAATAATATTCCCAGGTAAATAAATGGATCTGGAAAACATGATTCAGAGTAATGTAATATTAAAAAAATTCACATATTCCTCTAATTTGTGTATGTTTCTTTTGAGTTTTCAGATGTGTAAGATTTATTTGTAATACTCACTGAAGTCAGGAAATTTGTAAGGGGATCTAGAGACATAAAACGAGGGGAGATAAGAGAAGCAATGGCATACCATCATAAAGGGGATTGATAGAAGAGGAAAGGCTAAGCTGAGGTTGGGGAAAGGATGTCAACATAGTGGAGAGATTCAGGAAAAGATAGATAATGATTAAGATCTTGTAAAAACTCACATGGAAACCTACCAGCTACTGTAAGACTTCTTACAATGTAGTTATATAGATATTAAATAAATACCTAAAATATGTTTGCTATGTAGAAAAAAATTGCCCCTACTAGAGACCAGAGCTAACACATAAAAATTCTAGGGTCAAGAATGGATCACCTCTTTTGAAATTTTTGGCCACAACATTAAAGGATATTACCAATAATTATAGTTACCAGCCAAAACTTTACAGTAAGACCGTATTGCTTCAAACATGACATATGTGAATGACAGACATTTAGATATTAAGCTGTTACTCACCAGAGAGCTTCAGTCCTAACAACTAGTTTCACATTGGTAGAAGGAACTGTGTTCACTACTCGAGGAAAAGCTTAATCTTGCTCTCACCTACAGTGAGCCTTTGAAGCTGCCTGGTAATGCAAATTCATTGGTGCAACAATAGCTCAAAGATCATAGATGTGCCCAATCACTTCTTGATTGGATTTAAGTGTGACTAAGCATGATGAAGCAGATTCCTGGCATGATTTTGCAGACAAAAAACTATGAAAAGTCAGGTAACAGGCCCTTAAGCAGAATACATTATTAATATTCTACCAAATGAACTTGGTATTCAAACATCTTTTAATGACTTATTTTTGTAATTTTAAGTTAATATAACTCTCAGACCTCATCAAAGAAGTTTTGATTTGCAGTAGGCATTTATTAACACAGAAGCCCACAACTGGCCAAGATTTAGAATATAAGAGATTGCAGAACACTCAGCCCCAATTGGAGAATCTACTAAACACCTTACCACACATACCAAGGTTAAGGTATCATTGCAGAGGAATGTGTGGGAAGTCTGAAAGAGCCAGAAGTGAATGAATAAAAGAAAATTGTGTTATCTGGGCTGAATATAGTAGTTACAATTTGAAATTATAATAATTATGGTAGTATGCACAATTCCCATGCAAGCCAGATAAATACCATGATGGACAGGAGAAAGAGACAAGAAATGAGGTGGGTAGGGCCGAAGCACTGGGCCATGTCTTAAGCAAACAAAGAGCTGTGGCATGTGCAGAGAGCACTCTGGCCAGAGGAAACCTGACCCATAAACTCCAAACTGGAAAATCATGACATGCAGCCCAGAGCCAACTAAGAAATGCCACAGCAGTTAGGAGCAAGCCCACCAAAAATCCACATATGTAAACTTCAGCCCTTTGTTTAATAAAGGAGAGATTGCTTGCAAACCTCCTGGAGTTTGTGCCATTGACTCTGTGTCTACCCACTCCTTTCCCCTGGGATCAACGATGGCAAGACCCCAGCTGCAGAGTCAGCAATCAGCAACATTCTGGCCCCCAATGTGGGTTTTTGTTTGTTTTTTTTGTTTGTTTTTTTTTTTTATTTTTTTGTTTTTTGCTGGCCAGTTTGCTGTCCTGATCCCAGAATCTACATGGCATGTTAAGATGCTTCCTTCAGCTGTTTTTGGTGAGTAGACCTCTCTTCTCAGTTTTCTGTTTTCCTATCCCAAGTGGTGAGTATTGGGGTCTTTTTTTCCCTCTCTCTCTCTCCTGCCTGTTTTGTCTTTAGGGCATACTCTGCTTACTTTAGATCCACCTGGCTTCTGAAACCCACAGCCAGCCTTTTGTTTTTCCAGAGGCTATAAATCCCCTGACACCTCCCCAGGGGGTTGGAAATGTTTGCTCAGCAGATTAGTGACTCCTTTAGGTTGTTTGTCCTTGCCTACTGTTTCATTTGCCATGGGAAACTTCTCTTCTGCTGCCAGAGATCCCAACCCAGAGCTCTTAAAGCTTTGCTTCAGACAGGGAAATAAGAGTTAAAACTTCCTATCTGGAAAAGTTTTGGAATGAGGCTTCTGTTATTGAACCCTTGATATTGCCTAAAAACATCTGGGATCCATCATTATGGATGAGTGTACTCTTCTTAACTAGGAAATGGGAAGTGCAGGAAGGGAAAAGCCCCCATGTGGCCTTTGTACCAATACTTTTGGGAATCATAGTGTGTATAAAATCAGGCACTACAGAGGAAGTTCTCTAGTCCTTTAATGACCATTGTGAGGAACAAAAATCTTCCTCACTCTCTCTCACTTCCCCACCACCTGAGGGATAACTGATACCATCATGCAGGACACTTCTCAGCTTAAATTGTCAGTTATCATGCAAACAATCCTTCTGCATTTCCAGTTTATGTTGGGGCCAATGCAACTGCTCAGCCATGGGTTCCTACCCCTCTAGCCAAACTTTCCTTGATCTGTAAGGCTGCTAATGAGTCAGGCCCTGACTATTCTTATTTTGAGCAAGTCCTATGGCAATGGGCAATGCATTTACACACCTATTATGATGGATATCATTTAATGAAAGCAGTATTTGAGCCAGCTGTTTTTCTTAATTGGCAGGTGGCCTATGATGATCAAGCTAAAGGGCATGCATGCTCACATATTCAATATAATACTGCTATTTTGCTAGTCCTATAAATCAAGCCCAAATTGGCCTGCCTGTCTGTTTTCCGTGGGTCTCTGAACTTATATTTAAAGCCTTGAGATCATGCATTCCTCAGGATCTGACTGCATACTTTCATAATCTGATACAGCAGCCCAAGGAATTGTTTACTGACTTCTCAGTCCTAGTCAATAAGGCAGTGGAGAAATGGGTGGATCCTGGCCCAACCAGGGAGATGCTCATTAAATAATTAACATGGCTTAGCTTCCAAAGACAATGATCATGGACAGTCCTCTCCCAACCCACCTGATCATTCTTATTGAGGCTGTGGTCAGTCGGGTTACCTTTGTAGACATTATCCTAAAGTTTGACCCAAGACCAAATGCCCCAAATGCCAAAAAGGGTTTCATTGGCCACATGATTGTAGAAGCTCTCCCCAGCTGCCTTTAAACTTAAAGAGGGGCACGCCTCAGCTTAGAAAGTAAGAGGGTGTTGCTCCAAACCCAGACTGTTCTGTACCCTTCACATATTCCCCCATTCTCCCATGATGACCATCTACCTGGATGGCAGACCCACCAAGGGACTGGTGGACACAGGGGCAGAAGCCACTGTAATATATTTAATGATGCCTAAGCCTTTCCACATTGGAAACTTAAAGACAGCCCAACCATTACCAGGTTAGGATGGGAATAAGCATTCTAAAACAACCTTTCTCCTGGTTCACTGGAAGGACCTCGATGACAATCAGGGGTGAATCCATTCGATTATAGCTGATACACTCCATACTCTTTGGGAAATTGGGGTTATGCTTACCACAGATGATAAGGCTTTTTATGAGAATGTAGTAATACATGATATGACAGGTCAATCTGGTAGAAATTCTAGCCTTCACTCCCAATTGTAAGGGCCACTGCCCCTCCCCAAATATAAATATTTCAAGGTCTACATAATTAAATTGGTCATTGTAGAAGCCTGTGTGGGTGGACCAGTGGCCTATTATAGGACCCAAACTATCAGAGTTGAGAATGTTAGTTGAAGAGCAATTGTCATTGGGCCATATTGAACCTTCCCACAGTAGATTTAACACCCCCATTTTTGTAATTAAGAAAATGTCAGGAAAATTTTGCCTTCTGCAAGACTTAAGACAAATAAATGCACAAATGGAAAAGATGGGCTCCTCTCAAGCAGGGCTACTGTACTCTGATGTTATTCCACCAGGATTGCATATTCTTGTAATAGATATTAAAGATTATTTTTTCTCAATATCATTGGCTCCAGAGGACAGAGAGTCCTTCATGTTCACTCTGTGGGAGGCCAATGTTCAAAAGTCTGCTTCCCATTATCACTGGAAGGTTTTACCGCAACGTATGGAAAACAGTCCAATCATCTGTCAGTTGTATGTTCAAAAGACCTTAGCTAGGGTCTTTGGTGAGGTATTAATGATCCACTATATGGATGATATCTTGTTGGTTCACCTGAGCAGATAGAGACTTCAGGAGTTATTGCTCCAGTTCCTTGAGGACTTAGGAGCTTTTTGCTTAAAGGTGGCCCTGGAAAAGATACAATGGCTACCCCCATTTGCCTTCTTGGGTTACCAAATCAGCCAAGCCATCCAACTCCTCAATGCCTCTATTATAATACAACAGTCCTACTCCCTTACAGAACTTCAGGAAATCTGTGGCCTCATTAATTGGCTCAATTTCTCCCAATTCCCAATGAAGACATGAAACAAGTATTCTCCCTTCTTGAGGGGCATACCTCTCTCTCTGCAAAAATATGGTTGACAGAGGGGGCCAGGGAAATCTTAAAGAGGGCTAGTGAATTTGCTTATATTACCTCCCTAAGGAGATATGATCCAAATGTTCCCCTGATAGCCCTAGTCCTTTGGACTAAGGGCAGTGTATTGGGAGCACTGTGGCAATCAGACCCCCTAATCTGGATACATCTATACATCTTTTTCTTTATATTAACTAATTCTTCACAGCTTGAGCTGAATTGCACTGAGATAATATGCTGGCTCAGTGCCTGCTGGAATGCAAATGAGGCCCTTCACAAGTTTTTGTATGTATTCCTGCTTTCATTTGAATACCATTAAATAATGTGACACACTATCATAGAATGGAATTGATAGGGTGACTAGAGTAAAAAGAGAATTTGGAATAATGGCAGCCATAACAGCTGCTATTCTGCTTGCTGTGGCAGATGGGGCAGCAGCCACAGTCTCCCTAATCTAAATGGGAGCCACTGCCTCTACACTTAATATGGCCAAAGAAGAATCAGCCCAAGCATTAAGTACTCAACAGCTAATTAATGCCCATTTTTATTCAGCTATACTTAATTTACAACAACAAATAGGTTTATTGGATGAAGAAATCCAGATATTAAGACGGCTAGTAAGAGGAAACTGTGATCCCCAATTCTCCTCCTTTTGTTTAACTCCTTACCTGGTCTTGACACAAGTCAGGAGTTGGTTAAAGAAAATCATGTTGGGACCGTGGAACAAAGAGTTCTTAAACCTTATGGTACAACTCTCTAATGAAATCTTAGGGCTGAAGTCCACATGTGTGAAACTACTGGAGGTGTCTATAGCATTCTTTGCTCAAATTTGGAGTCACATAAAATCAATCCTTGATCCTTAAAAAATTATAGCATGGGGAATGATAGGGGGAATGGTACTCTTAATAATTCTGTTGTTTTAAGTGTTTCCTATAGCATGATTTCCAGCAGCTCCATGTTAAGAAAAATGACCCAGCAACTGCTAATGACTCTGGAATGCCCTGATCATTGGCCCACTAAGGAAGTAATAAGAGCCTAGTTCATGGAAATTTGTGATGCCTCTCTCTGATGCCTCTGTCTAATGCTCTTACACCCTAGGTGCTCTCCAAGGGAGCCATCCTCCAAGGACTGATAGCCAGAGACGAGTAAGAGCTTGTTAGGCAGGACAACCTAAGACAGGCACAGTCACCTTGTTGGGGGACCCCTGAAGTGGGGACAACAAGATTAGAGCAAAGAACTCTAATTCCCAGTAGCAGCCACAAAATAAAATAAAAAAGGTGATATGAGGTAGATAAGACCAAAGCACTGGGCCAGAGCTTAAGCAAACAAAGAGCTGTGAGATGCACACTGAGCACTCTGGCCATAGGAAACTTGACCCCAAAACGCCAAACTGGAAAATCATGACAGGCAGCCCAGAGCCAACCAAGAAATACCACAGCAGCTAGGAGCAGAGCCCACCAAAAATCCACATGTGTAAACCTTCACCCTTTGTTTAATAAAGGAGAGATTGCTTGCAAACCTCCTGGAGTCTGTGTCACTGAAGCTGCATTTACCCATACCCTGCCCCCGGGATCAGAGACAATGAGACTCCAGCTGCAGAGCTAGCAATAATGGAATACCACTGTTAGGGTGAGGAGCTATTGACAATTCATATTTGCTGAGAAAGGGACACGAACTTTTCTTTAAGAGTGTTGCCCATGGTAGTCTGACCATACTCCTTTGGAAAATCACATATCAACAAATTTATTGGCAACACAAATTAGACTTGATGGATGAAAATAAAAGGAACACATTTGGTATGAAAGCAGGGGTAAAATGAGGAGGAGATAGGGGATGTGATTATGGCTAAAAGTCATTGTGTAAAATTGTCAAGGAACCATATAAAAGGGGAAAACACACAGGCTATTGCAAAGGCAATAAGCTACTCTCAACAAAATGACAGCAAGGCCCAATTGCTGAAGTCAAAATCCACACAACTCACTGAACCTGTAGAGGTTGATCTGATCCCTTTACCATATGTTTTAGTTTCTTGGGTCTGGCATGTTACAAAAAGACGAATATAAACACCAACCTAGGGGAAAAAAAAGTACCATTTGATCTACAATGCTGTCCTGTATTTAAAATATGCTAGGGTAATGAGAGCACAAAGCTTGTGGGAATAACCAACCAATGTCTGCTTTGACTGACATCACACTCCAGGAGATGGAACCCAAAGCTGACACTGCTTGGGTGACACAGAACCAGAGACTAGATAGCCAAGAGACATAGGGTTAAAAACAAATACTACTGATACTAAAAAAAGTAGTGATAAAATGTCTCCTAACAATATTCTGCTACACTCATAGAACAGTACTTTATTTATTTAACCACTATCAGAGAAGCAGCCTCCTGCAGTAGATGGGAAAATACAGAGACCAAAAGATAAGTATTATGCAGAGGGAGACATAGAGAGCCCTTGAAACATATACCCTAATGAGTTGTCTCCATCAAATCCCTCTCTTCAGAGTGGAGGGAAGTGCATATAAGAGAAGGCAGGGTGTAAGACCCAGAGGACACCAGGAGAACAAGGCTCTTGAAATCAACTGAGCAAAACACATATGAACTCACAGAGGATGAAGCAACAAACACAGTAACAATGTGGGTCTGGACTAGGTCTCTGGCATACATTATACCTTTCAGTTTAGTATTTTTTTAGAAATCTCATGTGTGTAAACTAGTGGGTATCTGATTTTTGTGTTTTCTAATGGAGTTTTTTTCTATCTGTTTGTTTACTGTGCTAAATTTGATGTGATGGTTTCTATTTTATTATATTTTATGTTGCTATTTTTTGTTATTACCTCTTCAAAGCCTGTTCATTTCTAGTAAGAGGTAGAAAGGGAATGTATCTGGATGGGAGGGGAACTCAGGAGGAACTGGAAGCAATAAATGGAAGGGAACTGTAATCAGGACACATTGCATGAGAAAATAACCTATTTTCAATAATGGGAAAAATTAAAATAAAAGTCCTATAAAGATGATGTAGATTGAAGACCACCCTAATGCAACAAGAGTGAGGATATCCATCAACAAAATTGAAAGCCATTTCTCTCCTAATATCTCTCAAAATTGGCTTTGTTACAATGTATTTCCAATGAAAACTCTTCACACACACACACACACACACACACACACACACACACACACACTACCAACAACGACAAACACCAAACAAATACAGGAATTAACAATCATGGGCCATTTTTTCTCAATATTAGTGGAATCAATTCCACAATAAAAAATGACAACCAGAATAGATGTGAATATAAGAGCCAACCTTCTGTTGCATATAAGAAATACATCTGATCATTTAAGATAGACATTATCTCAGAGTAAAAGGGTAGAAAACCATTTTCTAACCAAGTGGCTCAAAGAAGAAAACTGGTGTAGCTATTCTAATATAAAAAAATAGACTTCAAATCAAAATTAATCAGAGTAGATTGAGAAGAACACTTTATACTCATCAAGGGAAAAATTCATCAAGATGATATTTCAATACTCAATATCTCTGCTCCAAATGCAAGGGCCCCCACATTTGTTCATGAAACATTACTAAAGCTTAAATCACACATATACTCTCATACATTGCTAGTGAGAGACTTCAATACCCCACACTGATCAATGGACACATCACTCAAACATAAACTCATCAAAGAAATGATGGACTTAACAGATGTTAGCAACCAAATGGACTTAACAGGGGATCTAAAGTACATGTCACCCAAACAGAAAAGAATATATATTCTTCTCATGTACCTCATAGAACATGTCCAAAAATTGACCACATACTCAATCAGAAAGCAAGTCTCAATAGATACAAGAAAATTGAAAGAAACTCCTGTCTCCTATCAGATTGCCACAGATTGAAGCTGGATTTCAATAGGGACAAAAACAACGGAAAGCCTAAAATCTCATGGAAACTGAACAACTCTATAGTGAATAACTACTGGGTCATGGCACAAATAAAGAAAGAAATTAAAGCTTGGCGGTGGTGGTGCACCCTTTTAGTCCCAGAACTTGGGAGGAAAAGTGGGGAGATCTCGGTGAGTTGGAGGTCAGTGTGGTCTACAGAGCGAGTTCCAGGACAGTCAAAGCCATACACAGTTTTACCCTGTCTCAAAAAATCAATAAGAAAAAAACCTAGCTTGATAATTGTAGTAATAATTATTATTATCTAATAATAATAATGAAGGAAATTAAAAACTTACTCGAATTCAGTGAAAACGAATGTACAACATACTCCAACCTATAGGACATGATAAAAACTGAGCAAAGAGGAAAGTTCAAAGCAATATGTGCCTTCATAACAAGTTTGGAGAGATCTTCTAGAAGATTAACAGCACACATGAAATCACTAGAACAAACAGAAGCAAACACACCCAAGTGTAAACTGAGGCAAGGTTTTGCTGTTCCAACTGCCAAGTCCCAAATAAACATACAGAAGCTTATATTAAGTACAAAGTACTCGGCTGATAGCTCAGGCTTATTGCTAACTAGCTTTTACATTTTTAAGTTAACCCATATTTCTTATTTACCCTCTGACATGTGACGGTACCTTTATTAGAATGGCATATTCATCTTCTGCTCCCTTTGCTTCTGCTGGCGACTCCTCAGACTTTCCTCATTCTATCATTCTCAGTTTGGATTTCCTGCCTAACTTTATCCAGCTCAGCTATTGGCCAGTCAGCTGTTTCTTAAACCAATTATAGTGACACATATCAACACAGTGTACAGGATTATTCCACAGCAACCAAGAGGAGTAATATGGCAGGAAATAATCAAACTGAGGGCTGAAAACAATATAATAGGAATAAAAAAAACTTCACCCCAAAATTGATGCAAACAAATGCAGTGATCCACAGCCAAACATTAGGCCGAGTACAGAGAATCCTTCTAAAGAGATGGAAGAAGGATTGCAGAAGCCAGAGCAGTTAAGGGCATCACAAGAAACTCCACAGAATCAACTTACATGGACTCAAAGGGGCTCACAGAGCCTGAACTGACAACCAGGGAACCTGCATGTGACTGAACTAAGCACTGCATATATGGGACAGTTGTGTAGCTTGGTATTCTTGTGGAACTCATAACAGTGGGAAGAGTAGATGATTCTAACTCTTCTGCTAGCTTTTGGGACCCTATTCATCATACTGGGTTGCCTTGCCCAACCTTAACACAAAGGGAACTTGTTATGCAACTTGATATGCATGTTCTGGTAATATCCATGGGAGGCCTGCCATTTTCTGAACAGAAATTGAGGAGGAGTGGTTTGAGGGGGGCACAGAGGGGAGGTAAGTAGCAGGGTATGGAGGGGTTGAGGGAGGGAGGGGAAGTTGTAAATTTTTTTTAAATTTAAAAAAAACCAGAAAAATAAATTTAAGATAATTTTTAAAAACCTTATTAAAAAAAAACCAGACTCAATGAAACAAAGAGTTGGTTCTTTGAGAAAATCAACAAGATAGAAAAATTTTCATCCAAATAAACTAAAGGGCGGAGAGAGAATAATCCAAGTTAACAAAAACAGAAACAAGAGGGGGACATAAAAACAGACACTAAGGAAATTGGAAGAATCATTAAGTCACACTTTAAAAACCTGTACTACACAAGATTAGAAAATTGAAAAGAAATGGACAATTTTCTCAATAGATATCACTTACCAAAGTTAAATCAAGATAAGACAAGCAATTTAAATAGACCTATAAGTCCTAAGGATATAGAGGCAGTCATTAAACATCTCCCAACCAAAGGGCAGGGCCAGACAGTTTTATTGCAAAATTTTACCAGACATTCAAAGAAGAGATAATACCAACACTCCTCAAATTATTCCAGAAAATAGAAACAGAGCAAACATTGCCAAATTCATTTTATGAGGTCACAGTCACCCTGATACCCAAACCACACAAAAAGTCAGTGAAGAAAGAGAATTACAGACCAATATCCCTCATAAACACTGATGCAAAAATACTTAATAAAATATTTGCAAACAGAATCCAAGGGCACAACAAAAAGATTACCCACTATAATCATGTAGGCTTCATTTCAGAGATACAGAGATGCTTTGACATATGAAAATCTGTCAATGTAATCCACCCTATAAATAAAATGAAAGGAAAAAAATAATACACATGATCATCTCATTAGATGTTGAAAGAATCTGACAAAATTCAACATCCCTTCAATTTAAGTCATAGAGAGATCAGGGATACAAGGGACATACTGAAACATAATAAAGACAATTTACAGTAAGAATATAGCCAACTTTGAATTAAATGGAGAGAAACTCAAAACAATTCTACTAAAAGAAGGAATAAGACAAAGCTGCCCACTCTCTCCGTATCTATTCAGTGTAATGCTTGAAGATATAGCTAGAGCAATAACACAATGAACGGAGATCAAGAGGATATGAATTGGAAGGAAAGAAGCCAAAATATTACTATTTGCAGAGGTTATGATAGTATGCATAAGTGACTCCAAAAATTCTACCAGGGAATTCCTGTAGCTGACAAACACCTTCAGCAAAGCGGCTGGATACAAGATTGACTAAAAACAATCAGTAGTCCTCTTATATAAAAATGACAAATTATCTGAGAAGAAACCAGGGAGACATCATCTTTCACAATAGCCACAAATATATAAAGTATCTTGGTGTAACTCTAACCAAGGAAGTGAAAGACCTATATGACAAGATATCAGAATATTGAAAGACCTCCCAAGCTCCTAGATTTGTAGAATTAACATAATGTTCACTTTTTTTTTTTTTTTTTTTTTGGTTTTTCGAGACAGGGTTTCTCTGTGTAGCTTTGTCCCTTTCCTGGAACTCACTTGGTAGCCCAGGCTGGCCTCGAACTCACAGAGATCTGCCTGCCTCTGCCTCCCGAGTGCTGGGATTAAAGGCGTGCACCACCACCGCCTGGCCATAATGGTCATCTTAACAACAGCAATCTACAGATTCAAGGCAATTTCAATCCAAATTTCAATACATTTCTTTACAGAACTCAAAGGGACAAAAGAACTCTGGATAGCTAAAACAATACTCTACAATGAAAGAACTTCTCAGGGTATCACTATCCCTGATTTCAAGCTCCACTATCGAGATATACTAATAAATTAACATAGTACTGGCATAAAAACAGACAGATGGATCAACAGAATTGAATCAAAGACACAGATATAAATCCACACACCTATGGACACTTAGTTTTTCACACAGAAGCTACAATTATGCATAGTAAAAAAAACATCTTCAACAAATGGTGCTGGCATAACTGAATGTCTACATGTGAAAGAATACAAACAGATCCATATCCACCCTGCACAAAACTCAAGTCCAACTGCATCAAAAACCTGAACATAAATCCTGATACCCAAACCTGATAGAAGAGAAAACGGGAAATAATGTTGAATGTATTGACTACTTCCTAAACAGAATACCAATTGCACAGGCACTGATATCAACAATTACTAAATGAGACCTAATGAAACTAAGAAGTTTCTGCATGGCAAAGGACACTGTCAATAGGACCAAAAGGCAGCCTGCAGAATGGGAAAAGATCTTCACCAACCCCACATCCTATAGAAGACTAATTTCCAAAATATATGAAGAACTCAAAAATTACATATCAGAAAATAAATAATCATATTAAACAATGGGGTATAGATCTACACAGAGAATTCTCAGCACAGAAATCTCAAATGGCTGAAAAATACATAAGGAAAAGTTCAACATTCTTATCCATAAAGGAAGTGCAAATCAAAATGACTCCAAAATTCCATCTTACGCCTGTTAGTATGGCTAAGATAAAAAACCCAAGTGACAGTTCATGATGGAGAGGATGATGAGCAAGGGGAACACTCCTCCATTGCTGGTGGGAGCGCAAACTTTTATAACCAGTTTGCAAATCAACGTGGCAGTTCCTCGAAAAATGGGAATCAATTTACCTCAAAACCCATCTATACCACTTAATTATACCATAAGGACATTCGCTAAACTATGTTCATAGCAAATTTACTCATAAAAGCCAGAAAGTAGAAGCAGCCTAGATGTCCCTCAACTGAAAAATGAATAAAGACAATGTGGTATATTTACACATCATGAAATTTGTAGGCAAATGGATGTAACTAGAAAAAAAATCATCTTCAGTGAGATAACCCAGACCCAGAAAAAAAAAACATGGTATGTCTTACTTATGAGTGAATATTCACTGTAAAGAATAATCATGCTACAATCTGCAGACCCAAAGAAGCTAAGTAAGAAGGGAAAGCTTGTTACTGATTCAATAGGGGAAGCTTGGATCTCCCTGGCAAGGAAAAATAGAATGAATTTCACGGTTGGATTGGAGCCCACAGGTGGAGGGATGGGCAGGAGGGATTAGAGTGGGGTGGATGACTAGAAAAGGGGGCAGTTTTTGGGGGTGACGAATCCTAGTGCAATGGAAACTCCCCAGTAATCTACGAGGGTGGTACCAGCTAAGACCCCTAGCAATAGGGGATGGCATATAGCTTCAACTAGTTTTCTCCTGTTATCAGTCTAGACTTTCAGTGGAGGAATTGGGACAACAACCCAGCCAGAAAACCTTTGACCTACAATATGGTCCACCTACAGGATGTGCAGTGGTAAAGGTGACATAGAAATTGGAGGAGTGGCAACCCAAGGACAGGTCAAGCCTGAGACCAATGCCACAAGATGGAGCCCACCCCTGACTGTGCCTGGAGTGCCCACAGACCTAGGATATTACCTAAATGACTGAAAAAAGTCAATATGATACTCTGCTGTACTCATAGATTGGTGCTGTGCCCAATTATGGTCAGAGAGGCTTCATGCAGCAGCTGATTGAAACAGATAAAGAGAGCCACAGCCAAACAGTAGGCCAAACTCCAGGGACCCTGTGGAAGAGGGAGAGGAAGGATTGTAGGAGCCAGAGGGTTCAAGGATCTCATAAGAAAACCCACAGAACCAACTAACCTGGGCTCATAGAGGCTCACAGAGACTGAACCAACAATTAGAGAGCCTGCTTGTGTCTGACCTAGGCCCTCTGCAAACTTGTGACAGCTGTGTAGCTTCTTGTGGGATTCCTAACAGTGAGAGCAGGGGTGTCTCTAACTCTCTTACCAGCTTTTGGGACTATTTCCTCATACTGGGTTGCCTTGTCCAGCTTTAATACAAGGCAACGTGCCCAGCCTCACTGCCACTTGATATGCCATGTTTGGTTAATATCCATGAGAGGTCGGCCTTTCTGAATAGAAAGGGAGGAGGAGTGGATGGGAGGAGGGCATAGGGGAGGTGCTGGGGAGGGACTCAGAGGACAGGAAGGATGGGAAACTGAAGTTGGTTGTGATATAAATAATAATAATAATAATAATAATAATAATAATAACAATAATAATAGTAATAAAATCAATTTTTAAAAAAGAAATTCTGTGAAATAAAGTAAAAATATCATTCCAAAATGCTTCTAATATACCTGTCAATATGGCATGTGCTAACTTTTTACTTTCTGGTATGAAAAATAAGACTGATTTCCTGTATGATTTAGAACATGAGAAATTTTACCACAGAATACATTGAGAAAATCATTTATTGCATAAACTCACAGAAATATGAAGTTATGCAGAAAATGATTGACCATTTTGGAAACAATAGACTACTGATATAAAGATGATGTCACTCCTACATGAGTGATCATAGGTTGTTACTGAAACAAATAATTTGATGTTGAAATTAAGTGTGAAGAAGTCATTATAAAATATATCCACAGTTACTATTTTAGAGAACCTAAACTGTGTGAGTATTTTTGTCTTGTCCATACATTGTACTAAATTTTTAACTTGCTACTTTGTTATGTTAAAATTAACTGGAGACCATAATAGATATTATATTCCTACATCATTTATACATTTATACTATGGAGACACAGTTATCTACATTTTTAAAAAAAATCTAAACAGAATAGAATATGTTAATAATCTTGGGAGATTTTTATTTCAATTATTTAATAATTATATGGTTATTATATATTACTAGTTTTATATTTTATCACCTTTCATTCAAAATAACAATAAATAACAGGACAAGAGTAGGAAATAAATTAAGCCATTTGCATTTTGATTTTATTGCTTATATCAAAGCATTAAATATATTTTCATAATTAAAACATAATCACTTCTAATGTCTGAAATGTGATTAGTTTAGTTTCAGTCATTATTGTATGAAATAAAATATTTTAAATTACTATGTATTAAAGTATAGTTACATCATGAAAATGTTTGACATCTGTTTAATGAGCAGACTATACACCCAGGAGAGAGATTATGTAGTCTCAGTAGACTTAGAACTGGCTTTTCCTTATATCACTATAACGAATTTTTGACTGAGAAGTCTTGGCTAGTTTTATGATCTGGACAGGATTCAGGATTATTTCTTGTAACCAATTTTTATGGGAGCCAATGACATAATTAATAAAAGTTTTGAAAATACACAGTTCTGTCATTTGAAGAAATTACTAATAAATTGTTTTGTTTCTAATTGGCATGCTAGCCAGTCAAAGGGGAGAAGGGAATATAATAAAATTTTCACTGTCTCAGTAAATTTGTGTCAAAATACTTTCTTTAACTCTAGAAGTTGGAAATTAATTATCCCTTTTCAAAGTTTTATGATACATCTTTTTTTGTTGTTTTGTTTTCATTTTAAACTAATTAATTACTTCCAAACACACTAGGCATTTCTAACATACTGTGATTTGAACATTTCTGACATAGCTTAGAATATTGGATTGTGCACATTTGAACTTTTGAAATCTGCTATTTAGTTGGAAAATCTTTAGTGAAATAGTAGAACTCAATTTATCATTATTTCTTTTTCTTCTTTTAGAGACAAAGTGATAAATAATTTAGTAGCTATTAAAACACCATTTAATCTTTGAGTTGGCTTAAATGACTCTCCTTTCTTAGTCATTACTTTTTACTCTCAGGGGCAGATCTCTCTAAAAGTACCTTTCAGGAATTGAGTTCTTCCAAACCCTCGTGGTGTGGACAAATTTGACTTTCCCCTTTGCTCTTTCTATGTACCTTATCTCTGACTGGTTTATTTAACCTCCCTAATATGTTAGCTACTTCTGCCTGACGGTTCTATGACAAGCTCCAGAATACTGACATTTGTAAGCATTCTGTTATAAATGCAATACAGGAAAAAAAGAGTAATAAAGTGGAAGTTCTTGATCATGTTGATAAACTCTGTGTGATTTTTTTGAACTACATCTATTAAATGTATTCTGTGAGCTGTTGCATGTCAGTATTTTTCTGTATTACATAGACAGGCATCTCAGAAAACCACCATGTGTCTCTGTACAAGTACTTTTCCTTCTCAGAAAAGTGAAATTAGCTCAGGTCATGTTTTCCTACATTCTGATGTCAATAAGAATAAAATTTCCTTTTTCTCGAGACCATTGATTCTAGGGGCAAATTTTCTCACCCTGTCTGTATGTACTATCATCTAATTCTATTAAATTCACAGTTTTCCATAGCTTAATGTCAATGTACTATTCTCTTCTTTTCTTCATGTTGTAATGGCTACAATACTGGATATATTTAGACTTTTTCCACATTTGTCATTATTTCCAAGAACTTCTTGATTCACACAAAGGGCTTCTGTCATTTCATTATTCCCACATTTATATCCCAGTTACTTCAAGTCAAACCCTCAGCCTCTCTTGGAAATTAAGAACAATAGTATGAAAATTACACTATGAAGAAGTCACAATTAAAACATTTATCGCTGAGTAGTTTATGTGTGAACATAGATCCATCTTTCTACTTCAACATAAGTCCAAAAGGTGCATATTGACTCTATTCATAAATTCTTAGTTTTAAACTTTATTTAAACTCAAGAATCAAATAGTCTTTTCTTCCCAGGAATGCCTTTGGACGACATTCCTGATAGTAAACACATTTTTCTTATCTTTATTTATTAATCCTCTACTCTCTAGGGAAGATGAACTACATGTTATCTATATTACATAAGTACATTATTGCAAACCACTAAGAGATTTTCACTTAATAAACCTTGGCATATTTTGCAGTTGGTGATAGTAATAGCCACACAAGAGTTGCTTCTATGGGTCATGTTTGATAGGGTATTGACTCCCACTGCAGGTTTGGTGACACCCTTGGGTGTCTCTAATCATCACACTGTCTCTTTCAAAATTCTAAAATGACTCTCAGAAGAAAATTAATTTTAATTTGCCTTAATTTTGAAAAATACCTCTCATATAACAATTTTCATGGCCCAAATGTGACATAATAAAATGCATATTGCTGCAAGGATGAAACCACAACTTTATTATTTATCCATTTGATTCTATAACCAGGGTAAAAACATCTGTCCTTGGGGAGGTCTTCAATGTCAAGGCAGCAACAGCAGTAGTCAGTGCTACTGATGACTCGGAGTCTTGTGGGAAAAACCTAAGCATATAAACAGCTAAACAAACCGTGAGAAAATTAGTTTGCTAAATACTTGTTTTACCTTGGGAACTTTGAGGATGGGACAATTAATTCTGATTGAATGCATGAGTACTTCCTTGAGAAAGAAGTTAAATAGCATCAAGGCTTCTCTTATTAGGTTTGGTTTGAAGTCCATTTTGTCAGATATTAGAATGGCTACACCTGCTTGCTTTTTAATTCCATTTGATTGGAATATATTTTTCCATCCTTTTCCAAAACCTAAGGTAGTGTATATCACTGGTACTGAGATGTGTTTCTTCTGTTTTGAGATGGATTTTCACTTAATAAACTCATGTATTTACTGATATGTTTCTCTTTAGTGGACAGTTGAGACAATTAATACTAGGAGTAATTATTTAATAGGTGTATTAATTACTGTCTTTTCATTCTTCTGTGGTAATCTATTATACCTGTTTTTATTCAGTGTTCTAGATTTGTTAACTTTCTCATGATGCTGTAGGCATATTTAATCTTCTTTTCAGTAATAATTCCTTCCAATATCCTTTGTAGAGCTGTCCTAGTACTCATAAATTCCTTAAACCTGATTTTTATCATATAATTATTTCCTTTTTTCCTTAAATATTTTTATTGATAGTTTTACTGGGTATAGTATTCTTGCCTGACATCTGTGCTCTTTTATAACTTGTACCATGATTCAGCTATAGTACTCTTGGACACATATTAATGGACCCTATATTTTACTACAGAGATATTTGGTTATCTACATTCACTGAAACCCTATTCACAATAACCAGGAAATTGAAACAGTCTAGATATCCATCAACTTGAACAAATAATGAATGTATGTTATGTTTATACAATTGAATATTGCTCAGGTATTAAAAAAATGAAATTGTGAGACTCCCAGGTAAATGGTTGGAGCTGTAAGCAATTATTATGAAGAATATAACTCAAGCCTAGAAAGATAAACATCACATTTTTCTCTCATTTATGGATGTTAAGTTCGAATCCTTAGACAGATTTATCTCCCTTGAAATATCATCAGAGGTCAGAAAATTACTGAAGGCTTATGGAAATTAACCTTCAAAGGAAGGGAGATTGACCAAACTTGTGGTGATATTTTATTTGTGCTGAAATGTCATGATGTAAATGGTTTAGAGGGAACTATGGAACAGGATGGGATAAATTTGTGTTGGGGAGGAAAGTTCAACTAGAGGAGGGAATATGTGGAGGGATACATGTTCTTAAAGACTTCAAAAGTTGTCATGGAAAACTACTATTTTAGAAAACAAGTATTGTTTATCTTTACACAAAATAAAAAGTTGAAATGGAATTATTCTAACCAGTCAACAGTGACCCTACTGGACACCAAAGGATAATAAATTAAAAAAGAAAAAGCCCAGTTCAGGGAAGGATTATGTCTTTGGGAGTCATTGGCCAGTGAGGTCACAGTGACCCCCAACCATTACATGCTTTTGCCCATGTTCTTGTTACCTTACCTCCAGAACTTGATGGAAATATCCTATTGATTGAGGCAGCAAATATTTGAGCCACAGCACATGGAGAAATCAAACTGGTACTAACTTGGGAAATTCACACTTTGTAGTTAGCTTCTATATTCCTGTCAGGAGTTGTGCGTGCTACGTGTGAATTAAAGCAAGACTGATCATGCCCACCTGTGAACTATGTGAGCTTCAATAATGACTGACATGGAAAGACATGCACACTTGTGTAATGGTGGTTCAAACTCTGTAGGCATTCAAATACTTTCTGACTGGATTTAAGTACACCTCCACAAGATTAAACCCATGCCTTGCACCAGCACTTGCTTATACGTAGTCTGGGCATAGTCCTTGGGGGAGTAGTTACTCCTATTATTATGATAAATGGACATATTCATTATAATGATATCTACAAGCTTTTTTATTATGCCCATAGATTGACACACCTTTCAGGCCTTATCAGAGAATTTTCTGCCTGTAGTAAATGGTCAACATAGATATTCAATGGCCAAGGGGCAGCAGAACGTATGAGACTGCAAGATGTAAAATCACAAAGAGACCACATGTATTGCAAATACCTCCTCAAGGATAATGGTGGCAAGAAGAGTGACAATATGATATAAATAGAATATGTCGGAAGACTAAAAGGAAACGGTATCTTGAACAGACACCTAGGCAATTGCACATATGATCTCACAACCTTTGTGACAGCATGCATAATACCCGTGAAGGACAAACACTACCAAATACAAATATAGAGAGGAGATATAGCATGAAGTTCCACCCTAGATGAGGAGCTGTTGATAATTCTTAGTTGCTGGGAAAAGAAGAGTTAATTTTTCCAAGTATGAAGTCCCTAATAAGTAAACCATGCTCCACTGACAGGGAGCATAAATTTTGGTGCAGCTTAAGTTGAACTTAGTGGGTAATGAAAAAAAGAAAGAAAGTTGTGTGAAATAGAAGGGATGGAATAGGAGGAGCTGGGGTAAGAAGAATGAGCACAGTAAAAATGCTTGTATGGAATTCTCTTGAATAAATATAGTGTCTAGGCTTGATGCTTAGCAAGATACAAGTAAATTGATAATGGAGATAGGCACTGTATGAATTAACTCTCTACTGATATGTATGTATTATAACAACCTAGGCAAAAATATTCATCCTTCAATATAAAATGATATACTTTTGAAATAAACCTAATTTTTGAACTAAAAGTAACCATAGAAATATATAATCTTAATAATATTATGACTTAGTACCAGGCACCTTTTACAAATAACTGTTTAATTATCCTTATTTAAGTAATATATCTTATAAGATCACTGTGAATCTTGATGTGAGAACATAATATATTTTAAAAATGTAACAATATATTCTAAACATTGATAAGATAGTTTTCAATTGACTTTTTCTGTAAATTTCTATGTTATAGCTTATCAACTGTTCAATTAACAAAACAAAATAAATATTGCTTCATTCCATTTTTTTCGCAGACTATGCATGTCTGAATAAGCTCCTTAGTATTACACACTTCACTGAATTTACTTAATTAATGCTCTACCATGAGCTTATGGAATGAGGTTATATAGATGCTAGCACGAAGCCTAATGCAACATTGTTTATAAATAATAAGGTTTCATTTTGAACTCTCAATGATTTTCCCACAAACACAGATGTCTGAAATGTCCTTTACTCTCTTGTTTTTTTAAACTTTATGCATGCTATTAATGTTGTTTAATGACTTAGAAATATAGAAACCTTAAAAATTCTGTGTCTGTTTTAAAACATATTGTTGATTACATATAGTATTCTCTTTTAAAATTTTGTTTTAGAATTAAACAGATGCTTAAAAGATGTGTAGCACAGAATTCCAAACGACCCACAGTTTATTGATAACCAAATATTAATTTCAAATTTGTGCTTCAAAAAGGAGAATACATATGTTTTTAAATATACATATTGCTATTTGAAAAGCTAAGTATTTATACTCTTATTAATTTTTAAATTCTTTAACTTGGAGCACCATTGGAGGTTTAGTTTTTTATTATATATCATAAACCTTAAAATCTTCTTTATCTTATAAACTTAGTGATTATTGCTAGCAGAATGACCACAATTTTGTATGTGAAGTAAAAAAATCTATTGTCTAGATGGATTAAGTAAATGCTTCAAACACACTTAAAAACCAATAGATACAAATGTAATCCAAATCCTATCCATACTTCCTGTTCTTCATTTTCACAACCAGGATTCCTAGTTTATTCCTCATCTAGACAAATGAATCATCACATTTCAGCAAGCTACTGTTGTATAGGTAGTTGACAACTGACTCTGATTATCAACTTCAACCACAAAACTGATCATTGCACTTACTGATACTGAGTATTCTGTGTCTCTGTTTGCTTTGCTATCAAGTCACAAGTCCTGTCCAAGCTGTCTTCATCTCTCACTGATTTTGTGTAAAAGCTATGCATTTGTTCTCTCAGGCTACTCTTTGGTACTTTTTAAGCTATTTAAAAACTCCAGGAAGATTTTAAAAAGTTAACTCATTCATAACCTGTTTTCATTCAAGTTTTACTATTGCTTTCAGGATGCAGATTTAGACATCTGGCATACTCTTGATAATAAAACAAAATATTTAGTAATAGTCATTCGTTTAGGAAGATATTCTTGTAATTCATTAGAAATGTTACAACTTTTTTGAAAATTTATAAATTCTTACCTTTTTAAATGTTGCATCTGGCTAGGGGAGTTATTAGGGTTATAGAAATTGAAGTTTAAAAGTAATTGCAACTCACTAGACATGGTGACTCTGGTCAATAATCTCAGTTACTAAGATAGTAAAATAGAAAGATGTCAAGTTTAGTGTCTACCTGGTGTATAGATTGAATACACGGCCAGACTTGTTAACTTAGTAAGAGCCCCTCCTCCCCCACGCCTACACACAATAAAAATTGAAAACTGGAATGAGGATGTAACTCAGTATCAAGGACTATGGGGGTCCAGCCCATCAATAGTCCCCTCTCAGGGTCCAGGAAAAATCTACAACCAGCTGATAATTAATCTTTGATGAAAAGAAATGAATCTATGTACATGAAACTCCTTAGTCCATATACTTTATTATTCTGTGTCAGTTCTCTACAAGCTTATACTCTGCTCTCATTTTTAGCTCCTGTCTTGCCCAATTTCTCTTTACATTTATCTGCTGTCCCCTCTAGGTTCTATCTTCATTCCTTCATCTAGTTCTGCCCCTTCTCGGTTCTCATTCATCTAGTTCTTTCCCATATCAGCTCCTGTCCTATCTATTTCTCTCTCATCCTTGTTCTTCCTCATCTAGTTCTTCCCCATCTGGCTCTTCCTCATCTTCCATCTCATTCCTCGAGTACTCTCTTCTAACCCTTCAATCTAGTTCTTCCCATCTCAGTTTGTTCCTCTCAAGTCCTTACCCATCTAGTTCTTCCATTCTCTTTTCTCTTCTCCATCCCCTCGTGCCCTGGAAGTCCTGGTATATATACACTTACAAGCAGTATTCCCTTAGCAGTGCAAAGCCAGGCTTCCAGGGTCAAACGGAGGGATAATAAGAATCACATAGAGGGACAATAACAGTTAATTATCATTTGAAACCCAAAAGGGAAGTGACCAATGGGGAAATGAATTAACTAAAGGCTAAATTCAGGTAATATCTAAGAAGAGGGATCTTATGTGCTCACCTATAGTCTTAAATGTGACTGGTAGAAAATGTTAAGAATCTATAAGTTGCTAGGTCAATGGGAGAAAATACAACTGCCTTCTTTTTTCCTGTGGCTCCTATCTGTCCAAGCTATCTGCCATTTTTTCCTGCAGGGTGGGGAAAAGTGTGCTTGGCTGCTAGTCAACCTGTGTACAGCTAGATGCCTCTGGTGATAGTTAAAGGGAGATCTGGAACTACAGGTAAGATTTGGGAAAGGAGGAAGTAAAGCTTAATTGGCGCATCTGCCAGGCCTTCTCAAGCAGGTAGCCTGGATGCTTAAGTCTGTTCTTAGAGAGTACAGAGGTGTCTCTGATAAGGTACTTTCCTCCAACTGGGGATGGACCTGGCCAGATGCTGCTAATGATGATAATTCCAGGGAGGTTTGAACTGGGGTTCTGGCTGAGCATAACTGTTAGTGCACAGGTTACCTAAATATTCCTAGAAGTGGTTAGGTAAGAAGTTAGAGGTCTATAAAGTTAGTAAGGCTGTAAGAAAGGAGGGTATGAGTTAAGTTATGTAAAGCTATTCCTTAACATCCACTTGACCTAGGCGGTGTCTCCTTGTGGAATTTACCTTAAATCAGGAGACGTGTGTGGGCTGTTATTTCTGCTAGTCCTTGAAAGTGGTTAAGGGAGGTATCTGATTCCAGAGAAAGTCTTTCCTGAAGCTGTTCTCCAAATACCTTGAATGTGTATGTCCAGAGGGTGATCAGTCCACTCTGTTAGCCCTTCTTAGGGAAAAATCAGTTGGGAAAACTATGAAGGCACACATGTTATGATTTTCATAACAGAAGACAGCTGATATATAACAAGCCAAATAACACCAAAAGCTCCTTGGAATTTGGCTTCCTCTTGAGGAATTCCCTGATCCCTCCAGGTAGTGACTGCCATGACCAGCTGAGTAAAATGTTGCTTGGTATTTGTGAGACTTTGGGACCAGTCTCCAGTCCCACAAACCTGTATAAGAAAATCCATCCCCAATCCCACACAAAGAACAATGATGATGTGTATGTGCAGACTATTTGGCTATGTATCTTTTAAAGGGTAAATTCCTTCACATTAATCCTGAATAACAATGTTAATATATGCCTAAACTTTTGGAGGTTTTGTTCTGATGCCCTCCAGGGTTGCTCTGAAAATTACAACATACATAAATCATTAAAAGTAAATTTTTTTCTGATCCTTTTCAAAGATTAGCAGACAATACTATAAATAAATATAATAGATATTAAATAAATAATGCTTTTGAATTAATTTTGCTAATGAATTTGGAATGTCTAATAACTGCTACTGATTCTGTTATTTCTATTGTGAGTAATTTCCTGGTCTCCATTTTATCTTGATATAGTAATATATTTAATTAACTGTAAAGACACCTTATTCTTAGATATTGCAACAGTTTTTTCAAAATTTAATGATTTAAAACTGAATCACATATTTTCTGTTAGACAATGTTGCTTGCTTTGCTTATAATAGCTTCTGATATATTAATCTTTACTTTTATATGTACATGAATCTATCAACATTTTAAATTTACAAGCTACCTTATACATGATGTTAGGATTCAATAAAGAAAAATTCTTATATTTTCCTCATATTTATTTATTTAGATTATCTAGTTTCTTTTTGTCTATTATTGAAATAGATGGATATATTTTATATTTACTCAAATAAGTGAGTAACACAAAAGATTTATAAAAATGTTTCCTATACTTTTACCTGTATAGAACATATATGTGTAGATCTATATGTGAAATGTATGGAGGTATGTGTGTAGGTTTTCTATATACTGAAACAACAGGTAAAAATCACATAAATTATCTAATTTACAAAAGAGGAAGATTCAAAACTTCAAAACGATATTTCTAAGAAAGTATTTCAAAGATAAACTGAAGTTAACAAAGACTTCATAGTAGCAAGTTAAAAAAATACTTTTATTGATAATACTAAATCTGTAGAAATACACAAGAAGATTGTTTTTAATTATATTTGCCCACCAGGCCCGTGTGTTTCTTTTAATATATTTTTATATTCTGAATAAGAAGCTTCATGCATGAGAGAACCGACTGTGGTGGTGTTAAATACAAAAAGGAGACTGCATTTCTTAAATGCAAAAGAGATGGTGGCGGTGTGAGGCAGCATAAGAAGTAGTTATGTGTTGTAGTGTTTTAAAGTTTAAAAGGGATCTGTAAGTAACCACCACAAATTACAGAGCACATTTTATTACTTATGTCTTGTTAATAGCAGTGTTGCTGTTGAATATTAGTAAGAGAAAATCAGGCAGGGAGTTTCAGTAGAAGATTCTTGCAGGATGGCAAGATAAGTGTTGATGACACATGGTTTTTGATAGGAGGGAGGAAGAGAGAGAGAGACAGAGACAGAGAGACAGAGAGACAGACAGACAGAGAGACAGAGAGACAGAGAGAGAAGGGTGGGGAAAATGGAAAGCACACAATCATCTTTACTTAGAAGTAGAATTCACCTATTAGAAGTGTTGACTGGGCCTGAGACAGTGGCTTAGAATTTAATCGATAAAATCAATGCCCCCCAACATTAGTGAAAATGATACGAAATATTAAGAACTCAACTTTGAATCTGGTCCATGAGATAGTAACAAGTTACAGTGAGCATTTGAAGATAAGAAACCTGAATTCTCGGTAAAGGCAGATTATTAACACAATGATGTGCAAACACACACACACACACACACACACACACACACACACACACACTCACATACACACTGAATTGTTGCTTCTCTGGTGGTTTTACTAGCTTACAATCAGTATATTGTAAAACTAATGGTATTATCCTGAGTATTTTAAAGGTTTATCTTACCAAACTTTGTTATCAGGCAAGACAGGTGTACATTTAAACATCAGCAGCAGTGTTGCCAGAGTTTTCCTGCCTGGCCCACAGTCAGGACAAATCTCTCTCACCTGCCAGTCCCACAGCCGCTCAGACCCAACCAAGTAAACACAGAGACTTATATTGCTTACAAACTGTATGGCCGTGGCAGGCTTCTTGCTAACTGTCCTTATATCTTAAATTAATCCATTTCTATAAATCTATACCTTGCCATGTGGCTCGTGGCTTACTGGCATCTTTACATGCTGCTTGTCCTGGCGGCAGCTGGCTGTGTCTCCTTCCACCTTCCTGTTCTTTTTTCCTCTCTGTTAGTCCCGCCTATACTTCCTGCCTAGCCACTGACCAATCAGTGTTTTATTTATTGTCCAATCAGAGCAACACATTTGCCATACAGAACATCCCACAGCACAGCAGCCTTTTTAAATTAATTAAATCACATCTAGTATTTGATTTACTTATTTTATTAAAGTTAAACTTTTCTGAAGCAAAGTTTAATCAAAAGTATTGATGGACAATACAGTTTCTCCTCTACTATAATAGGAATATTGTTTGTTTTGTATATCAAAGATTTCCTTTACTTCTTGTCTACAAGTAACCAATTCCTATCACTTCTTTAGTATTCTAGAAACAGTACCAAGTCCCTTCCTGTGATTCCTGATATTTTTGTAGAGAGTGACAACAAAATGCCAGAATTCCTGTGCAAGATTGAGTGATAATTTTTTTTTTGCTGACCTGCTTTCCTGTTTCACCATACAAATTTTCTTAGGCAGCTTATGAAAAACGTGTTAGTTTAGCTCAATAGAGCATGATGGGTCTGGATGGATGACTCTGTGCTCCCTCTCCCTGGTGTAAACTTATTGGATGCCTTGAACTCTCTCTAGAGTTGTATGCTGACCTTGAAGTACCATCCATGTACAATTAGGTCAGTGTACTAAAAATAACTGTCTTTGAGAATTTAGAAGTAGGTCAGTACATTGGTAGCAATGCTTCCTTCCATATTTAGTTAGTCTTTTCACATAATAATGAGATCATAGACTTTAGTACCCTTTCTATTACAAGTCATCTGTCTATACCCTTGGCCTTTACTCTGTAACAGGAGAGAAATCTCCTTAAAGAATGGATGCATGGAGGTGCCAGTCACAGATTCTGACATTAGATGGAAGGGGTTCAAATTAGGTTCAAAGTGGGCAGCTCACATCTCGTCTCTGTACCCTGTCTCATGATGAAGATGAAGAAATATAATGAACTTAGGTGCTCATTTGGTGTTAGACATCTAGTGCTGATATCACCTTTGCTGCCATTGTTCTCTGTCCTGATTCTAAGTACTGCATGACCTTAAACCTCTAAATTTGAAGGTTTCAGTTCTAGAGAGAGAGAGAGAGAGAGAGAGAGAGAGAGAGAGAGAGAGGAGAGAGAGAGAGAGAGAGAGAGAGAGAGAGAGAGAGAGAGAGAGAGAGAGAGAGAGAAATACAGCTACACTTTAATACCTATTTTGAACAATTAAGTCTATACTGAATGTTGTCTGCTGGCTGTAACACAACAGTTATATGTGGGAAGAAGCAATTCTACACATCTGAAATTAGCATAGAAGTGTTTGGAGAGAAGTGTATACTTCCAGATGAAGAGAGAAACAATCATTATATATATATTTGTTCATTAGAAAGAAAAGCATTTCACCTCTCATGTAAAATGTGTTCTCTTTATGTTTGTGTTTCTAATAATATCAAATGTTGTTCAACCATGTAGGAACTGAAGACATTCACTTTATAATTTCCCATGTGAATAAGGTTAGAGATAATATATATCTTTACCTGGTATTTTAAAGAAAAGAACATTATGAATTTGAAATTAGTGCATATTTACATGAAAACTGAAAGAGCCACTGATGTGTAAAAATTTTTCTCAAGGGTTGGTAATAAATCCTATAAAAAGATGAATAAATTCCTGTAATGATTGAATCTTTCTTCTGTCATTTATGTTTTTAACTATGAAAAAATATTAGCATATATTTACTGAGAGCTTTTGAGAAGTGATATAATTCTTTTCAAAATCATTAGTTCTAAATTTTGATACTTGTTTATATAAATATTTGAGTTTACATGTACATTTATTTGTATTTTCACAAACACGTTCAACCAAGAATATTTTTGCCCTTTTATTTATATCTGTTCTATACAAGACAAACTATTGAGTGATGAAGCTATTTAGTCTTTTTTAATATTTTTTTCTAAAGAGGCTTAAATTGACCAGAATAGTTTGGGACTGGCTAGGTCTTCCCAGTACCAGAATTAATTTTTGTTTTTGAGGTTTTTTTGTTTCTGTTTTTGTCTGTTTGCTTGCTTTTGTTTTTGTTTGGGTTTTTTTTGTTCGTTTTTTGAAACATGGTTTCATGTTTCATGTCTACATTTCATATCTATTTTTTGAAACAGGGTTTATCTGTGTAGATCTGGCTGTCCTGGAATTTGCTCTGTAGACCAGGTTGGCCTTGAACTCATAGAGATCCACCTGCCTCTGTCTCCCTAGCGCTGGGAATAAAGGTGTGCACCACCACTGCCTGGCTCAGAGTTAATTTTCCTTTACAAAAAGAAACCATTACTAAGCACCTGGTCATTGACTGCTAATGTCTTCAGTCTCATTGATGCTTTATGTTCTGAATATATCGATTTTCTTTGACTTATCTAACTGACCAGATTTACTGAGATTTCTTCACGTTTGTGAGGGTTTTTATTTTTCTCTTTCTTTTCTTTTTCCTTTTATGGGAAAGGAAAAATAGACTTTTTTCTCACATGCTATAACCTGCTTACAGTTTCCTCTCCCTCTACTCCTCTTTCCCTCCCATCCACATCCACCTCCTTCCTCTCTCTCATTAAAAAACAGTCTTCTAAGGGACAATAATAATAAAGTAAAATTAATAAAATATGATAAACAAAAAGTAACAATAAAATAGGATGAAACAAGCAAACAAAAGGAAGGAACACAGAGATAAACACAAAGCAACCAACCTATAAGCCATGTCCCTAATATATACACAAAGGATGAAACAAGCAAACAAAAGGAAGGAACACAGAGATAAACACCAAAGCAACCAACCTATAAGCCATGTCCCTAATATATACACAAAGGGTCTGGAGGGTAAAAGAGAGAAAAATATATAAATAAAATAAAATTACAAGCCACACAGCTCAGGCAGCTGAGAGATCCCCAAAGGTCAGCCTGGGACCTCCCAGTCAGCATTGGCTGAAGACGTTCACAAGCCCTCCCACAGGGTGGGTAGGTACCATTATAATGAGCAAATGTATTGAGGAGATATGGGAGAGAAAGAGAAGCAGAACAGTTCATGAGCTGTGGAACAAGGCACAGCTGAAGAAGCAAGGGCAGTGAAGAACAGGCCAATGTGAGTGGCATGCTTGCCATCCTGGACCAGGGTGACATCTGTCCCAGACTACTGCCAAATGCCATGTCTGGTTCCCTGGTCTTACTGCAACCAGGGTCTGTGTTGACATCCATGACCCATATTGCCATCAAAGCCACAAGCATGACCCAGGTCTCAGCCACCACCTGTAGCCATTTTGGTATCTAAGGGCCATGCTGCTGCTGGTGCCATGCTGATCTAGGTGGCCTATTCTGCCACCAGGGGACATGACGTCATCTGGACCTGAGCTGTTCCAAGGGCCAGGTGTAGTTCTGTGGCTCTATAGTAGCTAGGATCTGTAATGATGTCCATAGCTTCAGTAACCACTGAAGGCCATGTGGATGCCCAGGGTCTGCCTAGCCACCTGAGACGTGCTTATATCCAAGGGCCATGCTGCTGCTGGGGCCATATTGATCTTTTTGACATGTGCTGCTACTGGGGTCATGGTGACATGCAGCAGGACAGCTGGCCTCACCCCTCACCATGGATATGGAAAAACTGGCTCCACATCTTGTCTGAGGGGGAATAGTTCCAGTGGCCCAGACTGATCAGCTCAGCTACCACCCAAACCCATATCTTGGGCCTTGGGCTAACCCACCATAATATCTAGCCCATCTATGACCTGCTAGAGTATATGAAGGGACTGGTCCTGCAGAATGTTAACCACAGGATTTCCATGACTGGGGCAATAGCAGAATATCTGAGAGGAGTTTCTGGGAGGGCACAATGATGCTAGTGTGCCAGAGACCTTGAACCAGACCAATGACTCATTGCAGTGAACATTTTTGGGTGGGGCTGATTGGAAAAAAGGGTACAGTGCATGACACAGAGCAGCTCCCAGTGCTATTAGGATGAATGAAGAGGTGTGTGAAAGAGATGAGAACGAAGGAATAGCCAGGTGGGGTTTTTGTTTGTTTGCTTTGTTTTATTTTTAATTACTTTTAGGGGGTATCCTTTTGGGGGAGCCATGCTGCTATGCAATAATCCTTCTGTACGCTGTGTGAATATATGTCGCTATGAGTTTAATAAGCAAGTTAACTGGCCAATAGCTGAAAAGGGTAAAGTTAGGCAGGAAAGCCAAACCAAGACCGATGGGATGAGGAAGGGTAGAGTCAGCAGAGTCCCTAGCCACACTCAGAACAAGTAAGATATAAAAATGAGATAGAGGTAAAAGCCAGGAGCCTCAGAGCAGCACACAGATTCATGGAGATGGGTTATGTTGTAAGAGTTAGTTAGTAACAAGCCTGAGCTATTGACTAAATATTTATAATTAGTATAAGTCTATGTGTTGGTTATTTGGGAGCAAGCAGTCGGTATGGGAAAAGTCCACCAACTGGATGTTGCAATAATGAGGGGCAGATATGGAGGGAAGGGGATGTGAGAAGGATTGGGGTATATGATGTAAAATTCCTGAAGAAACAATAGAGTGTGTGTGTGTGTGTGTGTGTGTGTGTTTCTATATTTCCATATGGAGATCTAGTAAGATCTATGAAGAATTGTGGAAGAATTTTGATGAGGATTGCATTTAATCTAAATTGTTTTGGTTAGGATGGCTGTTTTTACTTCATTAATACTAGTGATCCAAGAACATGACATATCTTTTCACCTTCTAATAGATTCTTCAATATCTTAAAGTATTTACCATCCAAATCTTTTACTTGCCTAGTTAATATTACCTCAAGATACTTTATGTTATGTGAGGCTGGTATGAAACGTTTCCCTTATTTGCGTAAAGGAAGACTGGACTTTTGTGCTTTAGGTTTGCATCCAGATACTTTACTGAGAGTGTTTGTCAGTTGTAGGAGTTTCCTGGAGGAAGTTTGAAGATCATTTATGATCTTTATGTGTTCTTTGAAAAATTTTTTTATTCATTTTACATACCAACCACAGAATCCCTCCTCCCATTCTCCCCTACCTCCCCTGCCCTTCAATCCCTAATCCAGCAGGGTAAGTTCTCCCATGGGCGGGGGGGGGGGGGGGGGGCAGCTGAGCCTGTTTCTTACATTAGGTTTCAATATATTTTATTGAGAATTTTTCCATCTATGTTCATAAGAAAACCTGGCCTGTAATTTTCTTTGTTGGGTCCTTATGTTGGATAGACATCAGAGTAACTGTGGCCTCATAAAACAAATTTTGCAATGATCCTTCTGTTCCTGTTTTATGCAATGAATTGAGGAGTACTGGCATTAACTATTCTTTGTAAATGTAAATTTGGTAGAATTTTTCACTAAAACTGGCCCTGGAATGGTGGTGTGAGTTTGGGGTATGGGTTAATTACAGCTTGTGTTTCACTATGATTTGTAAGTCTGCTTAATTTACTTATCAAATCTTGATTTTACTTTGGTAAGTGGTATGTATCAAGAATATTATTTGTTTCTTCACATTTTCAAATCTGATGGAATATAGGTTTTTAAAATATGTCCCTATGATTCTTTGGATTTCCTTGGTGTTTCTTGCTACGAATCCCATTTCATCTCTGATTTTGTTAATTTGAATCTTTTTTATTAGCATGTTAGTTAATTTGGATAATATTTTGTTAATCATATTGAATTTCTTAAAGAATCAAATTTTTTATTCCATTGATTCTTTCTATTTTGTATGCTTGTTTGATTCCATTTTGATTTTGGTCCTGAATTTATTTGCTAATTTCTTGCCTTCTACTCCTTTAGGGTTTTATTTCTTCTTTTTATTCTTGAATTTCCAAATATGCTGCTAAGTTAGTAGCATGAGATCTCTCCAGCTGTTTTCTTTTTCTTTTTTATATAGACACTTAGTACTATGAACTTCCTGCTGAGAAATGCCTTCACTATGTCCTGTAAGTTTGGATATATTATGTCTTCATTTTCATTCAATTCTAGAAAGTCTTCAATGTCTTTGTTTCTGTCTTGACCTATTTTTCTTTTAGTTGTAAGTTGTTCAGTTTCCATGAGTTTGTAATGTTCTAACAGTTTCTGTTTTTGTTGATACTCAGATTTAATCTGTAGTGGTTACTTGGGATTCACGGGGTTGTTTCAACTCTTTTGTATCTGCTAAAACTTTCTTTTGTTTTCTCCCCTCCCCCCAAAACTTTCTTTGTGTCTGAGTCTGAGGTCAGTTTTGGAGGTGCTTAGAAGAAGGTAAGTTCGTTTGTGTTTGGGTGAAATTTCTGTAAATTAGGTCCATTTTTTAATGCCTTCAGTTAGTTCCAGAATTGCTATTTTTTAGTTTTTGTGTGAATAGTCTGCCATTTGTCAAGAGTTAAGTATTAAATTCTCCCACTATCAGTATGTGAAGGTCAAATTGTTTTTTTTAAGCTGTAGTGGTTGTTTTTTATTTTATTTTATTATTTTGTTTGTTTGTTCTTCCAGAAGCTTGTTTGTCCTTGTATTTGTGCATACATGCTAAGAATTGCAATGTCTTCTTATATTTTTTTTTCTTGAGTATATAATGTCCTCTTTTGATTAGTTTTGGTTTAAAATCTATTTTGTTACATCTTAAAATGGCTATATCAGCTTGCTTCTTAGGTCTACTTGCTTGGAATATCTTTTTGATCCTTTTGCCCTGAGGTAATGTCTATCCTTCATATTAAGGTGCATTTCTTGGGTATAACAGAAGGATGGATCTTGTTTTCATATCTATTCTATTAGTCTGTGTCTTTCTATTGGGAGAATTGAGAACATAAATGCTTGGAGATATTAATTATTAGTGTTTGTTGATTCCTGTTATTTTCTTATGGTGGTGGTGTATGTGTTTCCCCTCTTTTAACTTGCTGTTCTGGGATTACTTTTTTTTTCATGTTCTCACATTTCTTAGGTATGTTTATCCTCTTTAAGTTGGAATTTTCCTTCCTACACCTTCTTTATGGCTAGATTCATAGATATTGATTAAATTTGGTTTTACCATTGAACGTCTTAATTTCTCCATCTATTTTAATCGAAAGTTTTTTTTGTTTTGTTTTGTTTTTCGAGACAGGGTTTCTCTGTGTAGCTTTGTGCCTTTCCTGGAGCTCACTTGGTAGCCCAGGCTGGCCTCGAACTCACAGAGATCCGCCTGGCTCTGCCTCCCGAGTGTTGGGATTAAAGGGGTGTGCCACCACCGCCCGGCTAATCGAAAGTTTTGATGGCTATAATATTCAGGCTGTCATCAGTGGCCTTGTATTATTTGTAGAACATCAGTGTAGGCCATTCTGGTATTAACATCATCGCAGAGAAGTCAGGTGTTATTCTAATATGTATCACCTTATATGTTACTTGATCTTTTTCTTACAACTTTTAATATCCTTTCCTTGTTCTATATACTTTGTGTTTTGATTATTATCAGTCAAGGGGAATTCTTTTTCTGGACCAATCTATTTGATGCACCTTGATAGATATCTCCTTTCTTAGGTTTCTTAGGAAACAGTGTAAATAACTCAATGTCCAGTATCTGGGATTGGATTCACTTGTGATCTTCTGGATTCCTCTAAAGGGCTGGGACACTTCTTCTCTGGCTCTTCCCTCTTCAGCACTCAGAACTTTTCTTCTAGGCTCTAGTATTGTACTTGGTGGTAATCCCATGGTACTGGTATCTCAAAAACTGCTGGTATTTCTTGCTGAAAGTGGGCTAAACCTTCACCAAAAGCCTTTCCTGGGTTCGGTACAGGTTCTCTAGCTCTGACACACAGTTCCAAGCGTCATCTGCTCTCTGTCATGCCTTCATGCCTTCAAAACCAGTCTTACTTGGGAGATTCTTACACTAACAAGTAGAGCTTCTATGTGCTGAAACTGAGGAAACACTTCTCAGAATATTTCAGCTCACGGAATCTGGTATCTTCTTAATCATAGCTGATTTTTCAGCTCCAGGTGACCAGTATCCATTGCCCCAGAAAATCATAGGTTTATTTTAAGGATTCTGGTCTCTTCTTAGGCAAAACCAGTTCTTCATCTCCAGCTGACCAGATACCACAGATTCTTCACACAAAAGTCCCAGTAGAGTCTTTGTTTCCCTCTGAAACATTACAAGCCAGACCTCCGTTCTTTCACTGCTCTCAGTATTCTTACCTTCCAGACTCCTATAGAACACTCTACTGAGCTTTGAACTCTGAATGGATGTTCTAGCCCAAAGTCCCAACGTCTTTCCACAATCATCCCCTACAACAGGTCTATCACAGCAATAACTTACTGTCCTGGTTCCGTCTTGTCTTACTGATTGGTGTGGTGAAACACCATGACGAAAGCAACTTGGGGAGGAAAGGATTTTTTTGGATTATTCTTCCACATTATTGATCATCATGGAAGGAAGTCAAGACAGGAACTCAAGGCAGCAACCTGGAGGCAGGAGCTGATGGGGGAGTGCTGCATACTGGCTTGCTCATCCTGGCTTGCTCAATCTGCTTTCTTAAAGAACCTAGAAGAGCCACCAGTCCAGAGATAACATTACCCAAAACTGGCTTGGCCCTCCCTTGTCAATCACTAATTAAGAAAATATGCTACAGTTTGATCTTATGGAGGAATTTTCTCAAGGAAGTTTCCCTCCTTTCAGATGACTCTAGCTTGTGTCATATTGACATAAAACTATCCAGGGCACAATTTCAGAAACTGTTCTCATAAAGTATCATCAACATTATGCCTAAACATGAGCTGAACAAGAACAACAATAGACATGCTAATGTGGATGGGGAATGGGAAGTTCAAGAGGCTTCCCTACGTAAAGAACTACAGGCAACTATGGAATGCTGAGAGTGGGTTAAATAACCCTCCCTAGGTAAAAGGTTGCCACGTTATCTAATATCAAGTGGTCAGCCCTGAAAATATACATACTTATAAGGAGGTTGTATTTAGGAAAATATGTGTCTATACGTATATACATGTAACAGTAATTAATTGGAGGAAAAGGCCATGAAGCTTGAAGATAACAAAGAAAGGTACATGTGAGGGCATAGAGGGAGAAAAGGAAAGGGATGGATATATAATTACTCTATAATCTCTAAAAGAAGAAAAGTAATAAAAACAGAAACAGAAGGGGAATTTGTAAACTCAAACAAAGCCAGTATTGCTATTATAGTAAAACCAAGGAAAGACGAAGTAACTAAAAAGGGAACTATAGTCCAGACTCCTGATGAACATAGATAAAAAATTCTCAAGAAAAATAATTGGAAACCAAATGCAGAAATATTTTAAAGCTATCCTCCACCAACATTACCACCATTATGACTCTATTACAGAAATATAGAGATGGTACAATGTCAATAAATTAATAATTTAATACAGGGATTTAAAGATTAAGAAAAGGTCTTTGACAGGAGGGAATATATGTCTACATAAAAAGGCTATTTCTGATAAAACCAAAAACAACATCATCCTAAACAAACAAAAGATAATAATAATAATAATAATAATAATAATAATAATAATAATAATAATTCAATTTTAATCAATAATACAAATATCAGAGATGAAGCAGGACTATATACTGTAGCAGGCTTTCTTGGACCACCAGTACCCAAATCATGACACAGAGATTTATTTTTAATTATAAATGCTCTGCCTTAGATTAGATTTTTTTTCTAGCCAGAGAGTTCTTTTAAACTTAAATTAACCTATTTCTATTCATCTATGTGTTGCCATGAGGCTCGTTTACCTCATCTACAAACTCTCCATTCTGCTTTCCTGCTTTCTCCATGTCTGTCTGTCTGTCCCCTGGCAGGCTGGTCGCTGGCCTGCTGGGCCGTGGTTGGCTGGCTGGCTCCTCTTTCTCTCTGCCCACCTGCCCTGCCTATCCTTCTTCTGCCTAACTGTTTGCCATTCAGCTTTTTGTTAAACCAATCAGGTGCCCTAGGCAGACAAGATAAAACAGCAACATATCTTTACATAGTTAAACAAATATTCTATTCCTCCGCAATCCACTATTTCCTTATTGTTTAATATAGAGCTTCACACATTACCTAGAACAATAAGACCAGAGAAGGACAATAGGAAACAAACAAAGGAAAGATGTCAAATTATTCCTATTTGCAGATATCACGAGCTATGTAACATCTCAACAACTCAACCAGAAAACTTTTAGAAATCATTAATTCATTAAATAAATACAATGAATACAAACTTGACTTGCAAAAATCAACAACCTTGAAACACATCAAAAGCAAGAATATTGAGAAAGACATTATAGATACTGTATTCACAATGGCCTAAAAAACAAGGAAGTATATATGAATAAACCTAATCACAGAGGAAAAAGACCTCTAGAACAAAAACTTTAAATCTTGAAAGAAAAACATTAAGACACAAGAAAATGCAAAGACCTCCCATGCTCATGTATTAGTAGATTTAATATTGTGAAAATGACCATTTTAGCAAGTCATGTGCATGTTCCATAGCATTCCATGAAAATCCCCATGACAATCTTCACAAATGTGCCAACATATTGTCAGCACAAATAAAAACATAGAAGGTTGAAAAGGTTCCATTTAGGACTATATATATATATATATATTTGTGTGTTTATACACATATGTACATATACGTATATATGAATATATATATACACACACATGTAATAACAAATATTAAAAAAAGGCCAAGAATTTGAAGGGGAGTGGAAAGAGATATATCAGACAGTTTGGAGGAAAGAAAAGGATATGTAATTAAATTAAAATCTTAAAAAAATAGGAATGCAAAAGATACTATGTGGTACCACAAAAGAGCCAGGATAGGCAAAGCATGACCAAAAATAACAATTAAGGAATTATCATACTAAAATTCAACTTTCTTTACAGAGCTATAGTAAAAATAAATGTTACTGACAAAAAACAGGCATGTATATCACAACAATAAAACTGAAGATATACAAATCATTGCATGTAATTAAAGATATATGATATTTGACAAAGCAAATATGTCAGATTTACACATTGGCATAAAGACAACATTAAAAAAAAACTGGTATTAGGAAAACTGGATATTCACATGTATAAGAGTGTAATTAGAGTTGTATCTATCATCCTGCCCCTCAAAACTGACTCCAAATGGATAAAAGATCTCAATGTGAAATATGAAAGATTAAACTTCCATATGAAAACATAAGTGTTATTTTTTATGATATAGGTGTAAAAAGGAGTTTTGAATAAGATTACATTTGCCCAAAATTAAAATTCCAACATTGAAAAGTAGGACCTTATAAAACTTAAAAGGTTCTAAACAGCTGAGGAAATTATCAGTGGAATACAAAGAAAGCCAACAGAGTGGCAAAGAACCTTTACCAGATCAACATTTTTTAAAAACTTAATGTTCAGAATATATATAGCACTCAAAAGACAATGACCATATGTGACAGTATTAACAAGATAAAGAACCTGAGACTAGACAGGTCAAGGGACATGGAAAGTTACTACTATTATTCTGATAAAGTAACACAGGCTGCCTCAGTC
>CABHPR010129010.1:0-21410 GCA_902168415.1 Peromyscus melanophrys
GGGTAGTGGTGATGGCTTCATATCATTGTGAATGGACTTAACGCCCCTGGGTAGTGAAAGGGATTAAGACAGTAATTGTCGTGTGTATTATACCTCAGTAAAAAGATGAAACCCATCTCTAGTACAAAAACAGACATCAGGGCTAAATTCGGCCTCTAGCTTATAGCTGGGTGCCTGCTCCATGGTGTGGGATGACAGGCTAGACAGACAGGGCAAGCAAATTTGGATTCTCTACCACAATGAAGAGAAATGCTTGCTCCCAACTCATGAGCTATTTATCTACTTGAGAGAGTGAAGCGTCTCTGTATGAACTTTAAAACTGCTTCAACTTGACGCGCCCCCCAATTCCTCTCTCTCCTCCATGACTGTCCTGCTTCCTTCCACCCCAGGCATGGTTAAGACCGACTCCCAGGGCTTTTTATTTTAACTGGGGCTCCTCCCATGCGTCCAGATTCCTGTCCTATTAATCATCCCTTTCTCCCCCCCAGTTTCTTTCTCTGAGCAACAAGTCTGCCCGTGTCTCCTTCAACATGAAAGAACTTTCCACCTTGCATCCCCTCCAGCTACTGTTTTATCTCCCTCATTCCTTACACTGTCAACTTTTTTTTTCTTGAGGAGTAGTTTCTACTGGAATTACTAAGCTAAACTAAAGAGAGTCGTATCTGCCCACTCACTCTATCTCAGGCTAGCTTCCCGTGGACGGAAATATCCTTTAAAGGTATTTCCTGCCTGTGGATCCAGTAGGCTTACACAGGGCCTCTGCAGGTTTGACCTTTCTGCTGTGTGAACTATTAAATGCTCTTCCATATCACTCTCTGGGTTCTTCTCAAATCCATCTGTGTATACCAAGCACTCTCCCCCTGCCAGGCACTGAATTGGGAGCTGAGGACTCTCTCTGTGCCCTGGATGTTTTCTAGACTGCTTTTGGAGTTTTCCTGGAGCAACGTCTCTACCTGTGCCATGGTCCTTCCTCGGGGACTTGGCCACTCTCTTGGCATTAAGAGCTCACTGTATGCCAGGTTTGTTCGGTAGGCTTGGACGAATTCATCTGATCCCCAAAACCGTTCAGTGAGGAGCGCTTTGAGTGACCATCTCTAGCTGACAGATGTGGAAATCGAGATACAGAAAGATAGGCCCAGGTGCTGCTGCTGGCAGACACTACTCAGGGAGGCCAACAGGGAGTTTGTGTGTAGGACTGCACCTTCGTGTGCTCCGGCCTGTCCTTAGCTCGCATATACCCTGCATGTGGGCTGCCCAGTCGGGCTCCGCTTGTGGCTAACATCTGGACAAACATCTGGACAGGTGCTTCTCTAATGACTGTGGACTCAGCCCCCACACAATAACAGCTGAAGTGCCCCTGTTCCAAGTGTCCAAAACAGTTGACATTGTCAACAGAGCTGCCGACCTTTACATACATCCTATCCTCCTGCCTGGAAAAATAGAACTTTTTAATAACTGGTTCTGATTTGGAATTTCAGAATTCTATGCTGTGGGAGCTGGCTCCTAGTCCCTGGAGCTATTCACACCGTGAGGAGCCTTGTGCACATACAACCTACACACTACTGGGCTTTCAGGTCTGCGGTTCTCTCTCTCTCTCTCTCTCTCTCTCTCTCTCTCTCTCTCTCTCTCTGTAGAGATCAGAGGAAATTGTGTAGCACTCAGTTTTCTTCTTCCACCATCTGAGTTAAACTTATCCATTGGCCTAGGTCTAAGATTCTCTGTGAACAGAACTGTGGGTTCTAGATAAGCACGTCTCTTTGATCTCATGGACCCCTTGTATCATCAGGCTGATCCTCAAAAGTAGCATTTTTCAAAGATGTCCTAGGAATCTTTCTCTGTTTGTTTATGTCAGTCTGTTAGAGATCAGTGCTTCTTTTAGGATAATAAAAATGAATTCCCAAAATTGAAACAGGGGCTGGGGATGTAGTTCAGCCGTCCAGTGCTTTCCTACCATATACAAGGTTCTGGGTTCAATCCCCAGTACTTCATGAATAAGATAGTGTGGTCCATGCCTTTAATCCCAGCATGTAGGAGGTAGAAACATGAGGGGAGAAGTCCAAGGTTAGAATTCCCTTGACTACACAGGGAATTCTAGGCTAGCCTAGGCTACATGAGACCCTGTTTCAGAAAAAAATTGAAATGAAAAACGAAACACACAAAATCTATGTTTTTATCATTAAATCCATTATTATTGGATTGCTACATATAAACTCTCATTTCAATAAATATAATCAGGTCAAACATAAAAGAAGAAAAAAATTATGAAGACCCACATGTTGTTCCTGGAGGTAGGGGCACCATTGGAGGATGAACACAGACATTGTTCTATGGTCATAATTAAATAAAAATTATACCTGCACACACAGAAGATCAGTTTTATTAATATTTAAGGGATTTCATGTGATAAACATGCTTATCTGTTAATTCTCCAGTTATGCTTGAGTTGATAACATACCACTTGTAGGGAGTATTGTATAAGTGGATAGTTTTCATGCTTTGTAAGGAAGTCAAGAACACGGGAGAATGGAAGAAGATGTTTCAGAGTAATCCTAGGAAGCCAGATAATCATTTTAATTTTTCTATACAGAATATGGAGCAATATTCTCTTCTAATTCTTTACCAATATCCAGTTCCAACGACTAGCCCTCTAAAATTGTAGTGCCATTTAAATGACCTTTCTGTGGGATTTCAGATCCACCAATTTTAACATTCCAATGACTTCTCTCTTAATGGAGAAAGTGGCTTGTTGATTTACACCCTGGCTCCAAGTCCTTACTCTGGCTGACTAACCCAGAATATGTTCCAATACCTGCAGCTGCGCCTTCAGAATACAATCCTACACAAAATCCTAAATGCCAGACACATTCCTGGACAACCTAATCCTTTCTGGTTTTATATAGTTCGCAGATGTGTTTATTGGCTATAAGGCCAAGAAGATGAAAGAATTCTCTCTTCCCATGGCAATCACATTTAAATCGTAAGTACAAGATCGGTTGCAATAACATCTGTGCATTCATGTAGTGGTCATAACAATACTGCGATAGTTTTATTTTCCGTGACTTTTGTCTCCATATCATCAGCTGATCCCCAGATCTGTCTAGGCTATAGATTCACTGGAAAACTCTCCCACCAATTTTTAAGCCAACATCTTTGGCATGGTCTTGCATCCACGCCTTGGCAGTGGTGTGAATGTTTGATCTTTACCACCTTGAGTGCTACTGTGTCAGAAGCCTGTAAATCCACTTTGATGTGAAGCAGTTAACATCTGCCTCTGTAGGGGATTGAACCGAATCCTCCTTTTTTTTCAAACAATTCTTTTGACTTTTTTATATATATATATATATTTGGTATGCAAATGCTCCTCACATTTTTGGTGATTTCCTTTAACTGCAGGGGGCTGTCTGCAGAAATGCACTGACTGGATGGCTTATGCATTTTAAATTTTTATGCAAAATGTGAAATAAAATTCATGTAATTTGAGTCAGTATGGTGATATTTTATTTGTGCTGAAATGTGATTTTATTTGTATGTTAATAAATAAAGTTGCCTGGGGATCAGAGCTAATAGCAAGCCATTTAGCAGAAGTCTGGCAGTGGTAGCACACACCCTTAATCCGATCACATGGCAGGCAACGTCTCTGTTTGTTCAAGGACACAGCCAGCATGGTGACACACGCCTTTAATCCCAGTACCAACCATAGAGACCTGGAGGTCTGTATAGACAGGCAGTGACGAGAAAGTCATGTGGTTGGGTGTAGAACCAATGAGAAGGCAGAACAGAAAGGCAATAAAAAGACAGGACACAGGAAGAAGGTCCCTCTCTCAGGGGAAGGACGGCAGCGAGTGGTAAGAAAACGTGGTCTTAGCTCTTGGCTACTGCTTGATCTCTGGGCTTTTAACTCTGCATTTGGCTCTGTGTTTCTTATTTAATATGACCATTTACAAGTCAGTACGTTTCCAAAGGTATGCAGCACATTATAGGTTTAGCACCTTCTTACCTCTGCTACCCACTGAGCTTGGTGCATGAGGAACTCTTTGGCTTTCATTTCTTCCAAATAAACTTCCATTGTTGTGATTCGGCTTACTCCTCCTGACACATTTTGAAGC
This sequence comes from Peromyscus melanophrys, assembly GCA_902168415.1. Classification (NCBI taxonomy): domain Eukaryota; kingdom Metazoa; phylum Chordata; class Mammalia; order Rodentia; family Cricetidae; genus Peromyscus; species Peromyscus melanophrys. Next base: position 4,107 of record CABHPR010129010.1, read on the forward strand.
CTGTATGTATCACAGAGCTTGTTTCTTGAGTCAATCAAGGTTAAAAAGAAAGGCTGTAAAGCTTACTTCCTCAATTTAGCTCTTTTGTAAACTAAAAAATAGTCTTAAAAAAAAAAAGAAATGCTTTTGAATGCGCACACGCAGATGCTTCCCTGTGGCTCACCTTCTACTCACGTTTAGTTTTTAGCCGACTGAACCTAAGATTTGACCTGCTGGAGGCTGGGAAGACGGGTGAGTCAGTGACATGCTTGCTGTGTAAGCGTGGAGACTTGAGTTTGCATCCCCATCACTCATGTAAAAATCGAACATGGTGGCACATGTCTGCAACCCCAGTGACACGGGGGAGGGGAGACCGAAGAATCTTAGGGGTTTGTGGGCCACTCAGGCTACCAATACAGTGAATTCCAGGTTAGTGGGAGACCCTGTCTCAAAAAATGAGGCAAAGAGCAATTGAGGAAGATACCCAATGCCAGTGTCTGGTCTTCACGTTCACATGCAGTCACACATACACACACACACACACACACACACACACACACACACACACACACACACACACTTCTGTTGCAAAGTTATCCCACCCTCCCTGACAGTAGGTAAGCGGCATCACAAAGGGCTGATGATTCTATTCAAGCCAGACCCTAACTAGACCGTGCCCTGCTTAGTAAATTGATGCACCCATGTCAAATTGGTGAAGAAGTTTCTTAAAGGCTTTTTCTCAACTTTTGTCCTTACCCTACAAGGTCAAATAATAAGCCACCTGAGTGGTCCCTAGACAACCTCATGAATAGCATTACTCTGAAACTCAGGCCTTCTTGTGGGTCTTGGGGATATTGCTTCTTACTGAAAACTTCAGTTATCATCTGCAGGCTAGCTATCTTTTTCATGGATAATGATGATTTTAATTTTTTTTGTTGTTGTTAAACTATCATAAAACTGCCTGACACTGAGAACTTGGTTTGTGCCCAGGACAGTGAGTAGAACTCTAACACCATAAATCCTCAGTTCTAATGAAAGAAAGACATGTACCATCTGCATGGCAGCTCTGAGATGAGGTCTAATCATCGCCACATCCCAGATAAACAACTGAAGCTCAGAGATGTTGATGGGTTCGAGGTGTCCATGCTAGTTTATGGAGCATCATGGATGCCAACCCAGGTCTCGCTCTCCTCAGACCCATGTCTTGCATAACTTTCTTGTGTTACAGTAACACCTCAAAATCAACATGCTTAAGCCAAGGTCTTCCATCCAAGTTCTTCTCAGAGATCCCTCTCTCAGTCAAAGGTGGTATTCCAAACCCCCAGGTGGTTCACCCAGCAAGTGCCTCCTTTGGCGCTTTGGGTGATCGATAGCCCATCGTGTAAAATGCGGTCCAAACATAGTATACCGGAAGTTAAGTGACAAAGGAGTAGCAGCAACATTGCCTTCCATTGCCACTGTGTTGTGACCTTCACATCTGATCAAGTGAGACCAGTTTTTCATCAATGACAGCAGTTTGTGTGTAGACCGTTGTATTTGTCCAGGAAATTATTGAACAGAGCACGGGATGTTGTTGTAGTTGGGCTATAATGAGGAGATGGATGAGCACTCATCATGCTCCTTCCCCTGGTCTGTAGACTTCCTGTGGGGTAGACAAGCCCACATAGCTCTGCTCTGGCCAGTAGGGTACAGGCAGAGGTCAGGAAGACAATATAAAGGTGTGTCCCTCCTCCTAAACCCCCCTCTCCAGAGGTCTCCATGTTTTATGTTCCTACTCCATCTACTGGTAGCATCTTCTTCCATGGAAGACACTGTTGTAAGAAACTTAGGTCCCCAAATAACAGCACTGGGGAGAGCCCAACCCCCACTCAGCCCACATTGGGCTGTTCTATGACATGATGCTGAAGTAAACTTCCAATACTGTGGTAAATTACTGCTTGTTTTTGCGAAGAGCAGTAACTAGCATACTCAAAAATGTGAGTAAGTGAAATGGATGGGCGTATTAAAGACACAAAATGCGAACTTTCTAATGCAACCAGCCGCTGACAGAAGCACAGAATGTTCTGTCCTCTAAATAGTGACCTGGATTTTCTAATAACAACCCAGAGGACTTTCCTGTTTGGATTTAATCAGGCTCAGGTGACAGAGCTGTAATTTATGTGGCTAAATATTTAGCAATGTTGACAAAACTGGGTTCCTGGTCATTTATGGGGCTCCAGAGTTAAATTCTGCTCTTCCTTGCTCATTAGTTCCGTGTTTACAGCCGCACAGATGACCCGCCCTGGTTTAAACAGTTCTGGGTTAGAGTATGCTCTGCTGTGGTTCTCAACCTTCCTAACGCTGAGACCCTTCAGTATGGTTCCTCATGTTGTGGTGATCCCCACAACCATAAAATTATTTTCATTGCTACTTCATAACTGCAATTTTGCTACTGTTATGAATCTTAATGTAAATATCTGATAAGCAGGCTATCTGATGTGGGACCCCAAAGGGGTCTTGACCCACAGGTTGAGAACTGCTGAGTTAGAAGGAGCTGCTAGATCCCCTGGAACTTGGGATCCGGAGTTATAGATAGTTGTAAGCCACCATGTGGGTGCTGAGAATTGAACTCAGGGTCCTCTAGAAGAGCAACAAGTGCTCCTAACCACTGGGCAATCCTTCCAGCTGGAGAACAAGTTGCTACAGATTTCCAGCGATCAAAGGGAGAATTAGGTAATCAAATGATTTAAATTCAGGGAGATGGTCTATGACATAAACTGATTTGGAAAGCTATGGGACTTTGTCACGACGGTTGTCATTAGGGTTCAGTCTTTGGACCACCTCTTCTGTTTAGGTAAAAGGATGGAATACTGAGACCTTGACAGGAGCCTCCTCTGCACAAGAGAGAAACTCAGTGCTTTGGGCCAAAAACATCAACCTGATTTTGGCTGACTGAAAAATGCCTCCTCATTGAAAAGATTTGTAATTCAATGTATAAACCCTGAAATACCTCCTAAATGATTTATACTTTTTTGTTTTGTTTTGTTTTTCGAGACAGGGTTTCTCTGTGTAGTTTTGGTGCCTGTCCTGGAACTCGCTCTGTAGACCAGGCTGGCCTCAAACTCACCACAGAGATCTGCCTGGCTCTGCCTCCCAAGTGCTGGGATTAAAGGCGTGTGCAACCACCACCCGGCAATGATTTATACTTTTAAGTTAAATTAAAAATACCTGTATGGAGGGGTTCTATGCCTGCAGTATTTAAGAACTTTGCATTTTAATGTATCTGACAAGTTAAAGTAACAAGTTAGAAAGAGTTAATTGATTTAGATCTCAGAAGAATAAGGTGATTTTACCTGGATTGTAAGCAATAATGGCCAACTAAAGAACTTAAGCTTATTGATTTTGTAATCTTAATTGACAGATGTATAAGAATTATAAACACATTATAAAGTTTGATGATCATGGAAAGCCCCCAAATCAAATGTATTAAAAATTAGAAATACAGTATGAAAGGCTTAAATATTATTTAAATTCTCAACACTCTGAAGTGATTACTGGAACTTGTTGTTCGTGCAAGTGAAATATTAATATTTATAAGTTGGAACCCTGAACGGGAGGAAAACAGTTTTAAAAGGTGTAGTTCAAAGTGGAAAGTGACACGTAAAAGCTCTGGACCATGCTGTCATGTCTGGAGAGGCGCTCCCACAGCACCAGAGGGGCTCACGGTGTTCTCTCTCCTCATCACCCTGTACCTGCCCTAGAACCAACATTATCTTCTTCCTCCCAGCACCAAAAGTAATACACGTTTTAAAATACAAATTCTAAAGGCAGCATCTTTAGCCATTTGTAAGACTTTTAGTAAACTGGAATCACTACTGAGGGAAACAGAGATCGGATGATCCCTCCTGGGGACCACTGACCGGCCAATGTGCTTGAATCAGTATGTTCTAGTATGTTCAGTGAGGCATCCTGTCTCAAAAATAGTGTGGAGAGCAGTGGAACGGAAGAAGACCCCCAGATGCTACCTAGGTGCATACAGAATTGCTGGGGATAGAACAAAGGGAGCATTCACGCCCCACAGCTAGGCTGGCTATGTCTGGCCAGCGGCATGTTCTCAGAGAGAGCGCCTCTGATTCCTTTCATTATTTTCTTTCAGGAAATAAACTGTAGGTCCATGGTGACAGTTATATTTTTCGGATCTCATCAGGGACACTGAAGGGCAAGTCTCAACATATTTCTAATAAAAATGTAAAATGTAATCAAAGATAATCTCTAAGAAGACGCTGGATGGCTTAGGGCCTTTCTCTGGGGAGGGACACCCAGAGAACTTAGAGCTGTTGATTAAGAACCAGAAATCACCTGGACAGTGATGGCATATACCTTTAATCCTAACACTTGGGAGGCAGAGGCAGGCAGATCTCCAGGTTCGAAGCCAGCCTAGTCTACACAGTGAGTTCCAGGACAGTCAGGGCTACACAGAAAAACCATGTCTCAAAGGAAAAAAAAAAAAGAGTCAGGCTTTTAATTCTACCTGCTCCCTATGAAAACAACACCAAAGAAAATACCTCACCTAGTGACATTGAGTCCCCAGAACCTATGCAACCTCAGTTTCTGAGGTCTTTGGTCAAAAATCATTCCTCTTGAAATAGGGTCTCACTGCCAAGTTCTGGAAGGTAACTGAGAACCATGGCAATAGCCTGTAAATATCTGAGGGTCTATGGGACTCGCTGGCCAACAGCTCCATAGATATAATCCATTCCTAGCACTGGGCTCTTTGTTAGTCTGTGGTGTCTAGTAAGGGCGTTGTCTTCCTGTTATGGGGTAACTCCATTGAACTCTTTCTTATGTGTGTCTGTTGTACTCTGAGAAGCTTCTACGATAGTAGGTTTTCATGTGGCTTTTTCAGATGGTCATTCATTTTCGTTATCCATCACTGTATTCCTCACTCTATCCTGCTCTCCCACTTCTTGCCCCATTTAACCCTTCCTATTCCGCTATTCCCCTTTCCTCCTTTATATCACTGTGTCTGTCTTCCCTTCCTTGAAAGCTCCTCCTACCCCCAGCCATGGCCCCTGACTCTCAGGGCTCAGAGTTCATTGTGGAAGAGGGGGCGGAAAGATTGTTAGGGCCAGTGGCAGCAACAGTGTTTTCCACACTCAGCACAACAGCTGCTCCCATGAACCCACTGCAGTTGGAATAGTGGGTCTTAGGTTTTCTATTGCTGTGACAAAACACCATGACCAAAGCAGCTTGGGGAGGAAAGGGTTTATTTGGCTGACACTTCCACATCACTGTTCATCATCAAAGGGAGTCAGGACAGGAACCCAAACAGGGCAAGAACCTGGAGGCAGGAACTGATGCAGAGGCCATGGAGGGTGCTGCCCCATGGTCTGCTCAGCTTGCTTTCTCATAGAACCCAGGACCACCAGCCCAGGGATGGCCCTTCCCTCATCAATCATTAGTTAAAAGAATGCCTTATAGGTTTGCCTACAACCCAATCTTATGGAGGTGTTTTCTCAATTGAGACCCCCTCCTCTTGGATGACTTGAGTTGTGTTGAGTTGACATAAAGCTGTCCAGCACACCTGCACAAGATCAAGCCAGACAAAATCCCAGCATGGAGAGGAGGTAGGTGAGAAGTCCCATCCCCAGCTGAGGAGCTATTGGCAATTGATAGTTCATGGGAAATGGAGAGTTGGTTCTCTTTAATGGTATGGCCTGGTAGGTTGGCCACAGTCCAGTGGGTAGCTACACACCCAAGAGTATATAGGCAGCACAAATTGAACTCAATGGGTATTTCTAAAAAATGAAATAGTAAAGTTAAAAAATGGATATTAAAATTGGATGATATTAAAAAAAAGTAGGCTGGGTATGAAATGGAATAGAATGGGAAGAGTTGAGGGAGGAGTGAATATGATCAAAATACAGTGCATGAGATTCTCAAAGAATTAATAAAAATCTCTTAAATTAAATAAAACCACTCCCAGTAAGGAGATCCTCCCAGTAAGGAGAGGGGATCTGGTACTGAAGAAAATGATGAACTCCAGCTAACAGGGGACTTTATCCATGTTCAGTTATCAGGCATCACGGGCATTCTGAGCTCTTATTAGGAACCTCTTACAGGACAAGGATTATAGCAATGAAGTAGCTGCTGTTACTACCCAGCTGTATAACCAAGGAAACAGAGACTTTGACATGTTAAGTAACCTGCTCAAGATCAAGGCCAGTGGTGGAGTAGGCAGGTACCCCGTGTACTGCGATGGAAACTGAATCCTTAAGGCAACTGTGTGAAGTGGTGGGACCTTTAAACGGTGATTAGAGTCCTTGTAGACGGATCGATGCTGAGAAAAACCTTTGGTGTAAGTTTGTAACAAAAGCAAGACCTTCGTGGGAAGCTCTTGCTCTTCCATCTTCTACCAAGGGATGATACAACAATGAAAAAGCCCTCACAGATGCTGGCACCTTGATATTGAACTTACCGGTCTCCCTAACTGTAAGACACAAATTTACTGTCATTATATAAGTTACCAGCCTGTGGCATGCTACCATAGCAGCATGAACGGATGGAGACCTCTGAGTCTGAGGCCACAGTCCTTGTTCCAGTCACCTGGTGACAACATCTCCCAGTACATCCATGGTTGTGTCTATTTCCTGCTGCCAACTCAGCCTCCAGTATTTCTTTCTGTGTTTCCTAAGTGTGTACCTTGGGAATGAAGCAGCGGGCTCCCTCAGAATAAGGAAAAGGCAACGTTCAGAATTCAGTTCCAGAGCATCTATGGCTTCCAAACCTGGGCTTTCCCAGTTGGCCTTGTGCTTGGGCTGCATGACTGTGTCACCTGTCTCCCTGATCCGGAAGAAAGCTCCCATTCATTCGGCGAGCACCACGCTAAGTGGACAGTGGATGGCTTCTCTTCCCACCAGAGTCCGGTGCTCCACATTCTTCTCCCGGGCATTCCAAACGGTGCCTCATTGCCGCCAAAGCCCACACGCTCTTACTGTATGTCTGGCTGTCTCGACAGTAGACGTGTTTGAAAACAGAAAGTGTGGGCCTTGTGTGCTTCCTTTCACTGGCTCTCTGACATTGCAGTCATAGCAGGCTGCGTAGTAGCTGAGTCTGGTAAAAAAGCAAAGCTATTGTCCTTCCTCTTTGGGGCTATTATCTACTCACCCTGTGACTTGATGAGTGAGGAAGGTGGTGTAGAAAAAAACAAAACAAAACAAAGCCCTGCAAGCGAGAGAGACCTGGCTTTGAACTTAAACATTCTCATTCATTCTTCATTCCAAAGCTTAATTCAGGATCTACTGTATGTCTAGAATTGTTTCAAGTGCTGGGCTCAAGCAATGAACAAAATAGAGATCTCTCTCCTCCTGGATTTCACTTCAAGCTGAGAAAAACATATGGTGCTAAATGATGACAAACACTGAAGATAAAAGGAAGGCGGAGAAGCAGGCTAGGAAGTGTTGAAGTCAACGCTTTGAATCTAAAATGTCTCCACACAGTTGTCTGTGCTTAGAATGTTTCTTGCCCAGGCTCTGAAACCTTTAGGAGGTAGGGCCCATCTCCAGGAAGTAGATTATGATGCATGGCCTATGGGAGTTCTACCCAGCCCGTGCTTCCTGGCCCACCATGATGGGAACAGCTTCCCCCTCATGCTCTGGCTGCTATGATTTGTACTGTTTCACTATGCCGACATTGTCGTGACGGGCAGAGCCTTCGGAAAGCATAAACCAAACCAAATCTTTCCTCCACTTAAATCGTTTCCATCACAATTAATTAGTTGTAATGAAGACAACCGAGTTACCCAGGAAAGGCCTAACGGTAGGGGTCATTGGAGTCAAGACTCTGAGGAGGCAACATGGTGGAGATGTATCAGGGTTGTGTGAAATGGGGTAAAAGTTATCTAATTTCTTAGTAACTCCAACATTAAATGGGTTTAAACACAAAGGTAGAAATAAAGGGCACTTCACTGATTTGTTCTGAGGATGAAGCCTGGTTTTGAAGAGCATTTGGCTCAGACCTGACAATGGTTGTCATTACTCTCGGCCTCCTCCTCCTCCCCCTCCTCCTCCTCCTCCTCCTCAGCAGCACCAGCAGCGTTAGAAATGACCACTTGATGGAACTGGAGATAAGTTATTTACACATTTTTTAGTCCCAAATGGCCCCGCTGCGGACACTAGGCAATAGTCTGATTCCCAAGATGAAGAAAGCATGCTAGCCTTGGAAGAGGAACATATGGTTTTGATAACTGTATCACCCAGAGTCTTGGCAGGGAACAGGGGTCTCCTCAAATTGGATGCCTAGGGCAGAGTTTACTAAGAAAATAGAGATCACAGGGGTGGTGCTGTACCCCGGAATTGGTAACATCAGAGCGCCACCACTCCTGCCAAGTCTGAAGGGACAAGGGGAGAGCATGCTTGCCAGAAGCCAGCCCCAGAGAGTTCAAGGACAGGAGCTGTTGACAAGGGCTGTGACTTCAGGGGAGAGAAACAGCCACGCCACCAGGAAGGAGATGGGGAGGGAATGTTGCGATGTTCCCATTTTTACGTCTGTCCTTACGTTTGTCAGAATTCCTCACCAGCCAAGCTCAAAGTCAGAGTTGAGTTCAAAGTCAGAGTTTGGGGAGCCTGTGGGGCAACTCCTAGGACACCAGTGAGGCAGAAAGGGTGAGAGGGGGCAGGAGGGGCAGTAAGACAGTCATGGTAATGGTGAGGAGAAGCCGAGGCGATTCCTGGTGTTGCCGGACACTTAAAGACTATTCTCTCCATCCAGGGGACCCACTGCCGTTCTTTTTCTTTTGTCCTTTTAATTACATTTATTTGGGGTCTTCTTCTTCCCCTTGCCTGTGTAAACTCCAAGATTTGGTTAGGGGTTTTGAGGTAACGAGAAAACAAGACCTGTTGTACAGAGCAACAATAGCAATCCCCTCCCAAAACAAAACAAAACAAACAAAAACAAACCAACAAACCAACCAACCAAAACTAAAACCCGTGGACAGTCTCGGGTACCACCCACTGTTCCTGTTGTTTTGTGTGAGTTTAGAGGCTGGGCTCTTACCAGCCTGGATCTTGCCAAGTCAGCGAGGCTGGTTGGACAGTGAGCCCCAAGAGCCCACCTGCCTCTGACCTTCCCAGGGCTGGCATTACCCGTATGCACTACCATATCTGGCCCTTTTATGTGGGTTCTGGGCAAACAAACAAACAAATAAAAACAACAGGCCTTTGTAGGTTTTTTTTTTTTTTCTCACTCTTTGCTCTTTGGAACCCACCACCCAGCTCCCCAAAAAAATACAAGAAGACTTATTCTTACTTATGAGAGCCTGGCCTTTGCTTGTCTCATTTCTAGCCAGCTTTTCTTAATTTAAATTATCCCACCTCTGCTGCTGGGCTTTTACCTTTCTCTACTCATCTATCTTTCTCTCCTTCTTACTCAGTGGCTGGTGGTGTGGATGGTGGTGTGGCTGGGTGGCTGGCCCCTGGCTTCCTCCTCTTCTCCCTTTCTTGCTCCTCCTCTTCTCTTTCTTCTATTTATCCTCTCTGCCTGCCAGCCCCGCCTATCCTTTCTCCTGCCTTGCTATTGGCTGTTCAGTTCTTTATTAGAGCATCAGGTGTTTTAGACAGGCGCAGTAACACAGCTTCACAGAGTTAAACAAATGCAACATAAAAGAATGCAACACACCTTTGCATCATTAAACAAATATTCCACAGCATTAACGAATGTAACACATCTTCAACTAATATTCCACAACAGGTCTTGGCACTTGTATATCAGACACTAACCAACTGAGCCAATCTCTCCTGCCTTATTCACACTGATTATTTATGGACTGGAGTGATCTTAACTCTTTTCTCATTTTTTCCATGTTTTAATACTGAAGAGACGTTCCTTTTAAAATGAGAAGTTAATGGATCTTTCCTTTAATTGCCATGACTGTTTAAAGCTACAGTTGGGGCTAGAGAGATGGCTCACCAGTTAAGAGAACCGGCTGCTCTTGTGGAGGACCCAGGTTCTATTCCCGGCACCCACAAGGTGGCTCACAGTCATCTATAACTCCAGTTCCAGGGGATCTGGTGGCCTCTTCTGGCTTCTGAAGGCACCAGGCATGCACGAATGTGGTGCACAGACATATATGCAAGGAAAACGCTCATGCACATTAATTAATTAATTAAAACATAAAATAAAGCTATAGTTCTTCTGGTTTCTCAGTATCTGCCAACAACTGGTTCTATGATGCTCCTTAGATTCCCAGATCTGTGGATGTTCATGTTCCTTATATGAAATAGTGCACCATTTGCTTCAAACTTATTCACATCTCCTGTATATTTTAGAACATCTCTAGACTACTTGAAATAGCTAATAGCCTGTGAATGATTGTTTACCATCTAGTTTAGGGAATAAGGACATGGAAAAGGCTGTATGGATTCAGAATGGACGCATTTTCCTTACATATTTTTTATTAATTCATTTTATATGTATGGGTGTTTTGCTTGCATCCATGTCTGTGAACCTCCTTCATGTCTGGTGCCCACAGAGGCCAGAAGAAGGTGGTGGATCCCCTGGAATTCGAGTAACAGATAGATGTGAGCAGCCATGTGAAGGCTGGGAATAGAACTGGGTCCTTTGGAAGAGCAACCAGTGCTCTCAACCACTGGGCTGTCCCCTACTCCCAAAGATGATTTTGAAGTGTAGTTGGCTAAACCTGTAGCTACAGAGGACTGGCTCTAATATCTGTGGGAAACTTTATTCTAGACTCACTATAATAAATAAGACTATTAACGTGATGATTTTCTTGTTTTGAAACAAAATCGTTTGTATGAGAAACTTGTAAAAAGAACAACTTCCATGATATTTCTTTAATACAGGCTTATTTTTGATTCACTTTTTTTTTCTTGAGACAGGGTCTCACAGTACAGTCCCTGTTATGTAGACCAGGCTAGTCTCAGAGTTGCAGAGCTCCACCGACCTGGGCCTCCAGAGTGCTGGGATTGAGGCTGAAGTGTGGGTTGTCTGCTGAATCTCCTATTCCAGTGGGATGCTCTGGTTCCAGTGACTGGTAGGTACACCACTATGGGTCAGCTTGACTTGGCAAGCCCAGATTGGTTCTATGCCAGTTATTAAACACTTCGACAATCTCCCTTTTTTTTTGTGGAAGAGATAAGTGCACCCTACATTGCTGTCAAGGGACAATCTTTTCCGTTGCTCCCTTAAGTCAGCTCTTGTGAAAGCACTGGCTTGTTTGGGCCATGAAGGAATAGTTAATGGCATAGTTCTTTGTTCAGATGGGCCTTGTGTTTGAGCTCAACTGCGACTCAGTTTAGCTTTGGGATGTGGGACCATATTAAAATAATCTAGACCTCTACTTCAAACAGCTTTCTGGAGGATTTGGATGAACTTCACCCAGATCTGTAAGTTCAGCTTTCTAATACAGTTAAATCATTCTCTTAGACCTGTGAATTCTTTAAAAACTTTCATCTATAATTATACAAAGTGTGCCTCCTTTAAGAGAGAGTGAGAGCTCCCTAAATATTGGGGGAAAAAAAGCATCTTTGTCTTGCACAGTGGAGAGCCAGGATTCCAAAACCTATCAACCCCTTGTCAGACTTCCCAGCTGTCCTGGCCAGTCTCCTCACTCAAATCCCCGAAGCTGCCTGCAATCTGGATGTGCTCTGGAACAACTGGGATGTAAAGTGCCATGGAAATCGGCACATTGGCCACACTTTGCTCTGTTTCATCCTGCCACGGCTATTCTAAACTGTCTATTGGAGCCCAAGCCCCAAGTCTCCGTTCACTGTTCACAGACACAAATCACAGTGATGAACTGTTCTGCCAATTCTCCATTCCAAGTTAATAAGTGAGAGACTCTAGGACCCTGAGGGTAGTGTTCCCCCGGAGTGAAAAGGACCTTCCATGTGCCTGTTCTGCCTTGCTTCTTTTTCATTTCATTTCATTTTATTTTTCTTTCTTTCCTGACTTCTCACTTGCTGGGACAAAGATTTAGACAATGAGGACCGTGGTACTAATTAAGATTTGCTGCTGATAAGGAACTTAACTAGAAAAATGCAATAGTAGTGTTGAATGGAGGGTGTGGATTCAGAAATGTAACAGGTAATATTTGTAAAACTGTCTGCTCTTTTCTCAGTTATTTTATATACACAACCATGTTCTAAGTTATTTTATGTGCAGAACCATATTGACTCTCGACAGGTATTTGCTCATTTCCCCTTTCCAAGTGAAGAGTGGTAACTGCTGGACCCATGCTTCTAGCCAATGGCAGCCATCATCGTCACAAATCCAGGAAGCTCAGTCCTGCTTGTAGCTGGAGAGTTTTCCCACCAAGCCCCGGCAGTCCGACAGTCCACTTATAAAATAAACACACAGACACTTATATTATTTAAACTGTTTGGCCTAATGGCTCAGGCTTCTAGCTATCTAGTTCTTACATCTTAAATTAATCCATTTCTATAAATCTATACCTTGCCACGTGGCTCGTGGCTTACCGGCATCTTCACATGCTGCTTGTCATGGCGGCGGCTGGCAGTGTCTCCCTCCACCTTCTTGTTCTCTCAATTCTCCTCTCTGTTAGTCCTGCCTATACTTCCTGCCTTGCTACTGGCCAATCAGTGTTTTATTTATTGACCAATCAGAGCAACACATTTGACATACAGACCATCCCACAGCACCTGCTTATGGTTTGCCTTAGCCCATGCAGGATGTTACACCAAACTACCACAGGCTGGATGGCTTAGAACAACAGAAATGCATTTCTAACAGCACTGGAGAAACTCAAGATCGAGGCACAGCAGATTCCTCCTGGTTCACAGATGACCATCTTCTCACCACAACTTCACAGGAGATCAAGGGATCTTGCTAGGGTCTCCTTTATAAGGACACTCATTCTGTTCATGAAAACAACCACCTTTAGGACTTAATTACCTCCTGAAGACCTACCTCCAAATTAGCATCAGCGATTAGGCTTTTAGGATTTGAGGGAAGATACGTTCAGTTCACAGCCTGCTTCAACACGGATTCTGACAGAGCTTGGGGCTCAAAGATCTAATGGAGGAAGCTGCGTGGCCCTTCATGATCTCCCGGAAGTAACAATGGAGCGTTATGTCTACCTTACTCTGTGGCTCACAGTACTCACATGATTATCCAGATTCAAAATAAGGACTTGCATAGAAAGGGCATCAAAAATTTACAGCAATGAAAATGGGTGTCCTTAATATTATGCTTCAAACAAAATTAGAGGGGTGGGTACTTTAGAGAAATCCCCCCCCCCAAAAGTTTCTATTTTTCTTTTTTTTTTTTTTTTTTCAGACAGAGTTTCTCTGTGTAGCCCTGGCTCTCCTGGAACTCTCTCTGTAAACCAGGCTGGCCTTGAACTCACAGAGGTCTGTTTGCCTCTGCCTCCCGAGTGCTGGAATTTAAGATGTGTGCCAACACTGCCCACCAAATTTCTATTTTTCACAGTCAGACCTGAAAGATAGTTTGAGCTCACATTAAATATTTTCCTAACTCAATCTTCCCCTCAGTTGCTGTGTGGCTGGTGATAAACAGAAGATGTCTGTTGGTTGTCCTGGCTGGTCTGGTTTAGACCATTCATGCTCGAGACATCTGGTAGCCTCTGGCTTTCCTCCATCTTCAATATTAGCTGATATTTGATAATATGCTGACCACAGCCATGCTCCTTCCCCTTGCACTTTGAGCCCCACAGAGGGACTGCTAAAACCCCAGCGTTTCTGGTTCTGAGGTGTCCAGTGCCCTCCTCATGGGTCTCCCAGCACAGGTGGTCATAGGGCAATAGAGTCTGCAGCGTACCAGCTTTGATCTCTTAGGACAGGCAGCCTGGATACCGAAACTAGGATCTTGACTGACTTCTTGGTGTCTTAAAATCTCCACGCATTGTGATCAAAAGAATCAGGGTACAGTGCTTTTTCCAGAGAGGGAGGAGCTTCACTTTTGTTGAACATGTTGAAGCATATTATCAAACTGTGAAGGTCCGCAAGAGCAGGACAGGTGATGATTTGAGATAACAGATCAAGGCCCATGTTCTCCAATGAAGGCACACACTCAGAGCCTGTTGAGTGAGCCTCAAATTCCTCTGATCCTTTATCACCTGATTAAGATGAGCTTCCTGGTGTTCTGGGTAACTCCATGTTTAGTCTCAGAACACACACAAGCCAAGCTGGCTACTGTACCAGAAAAGACTGGAGTAAATAAGTTATGTGATGTCAACAGTCAACACCACTGAGGATTCAGATATGGAGTGGATTGTGCCAGGCATTGTTAGAGCCACAGCAGCATCGGAAAATGAGATCTTGTTCTTGTCCTGAGGAGCCCGGGACTAACAGAGTCACCAGATAAGTGAACAAGGAGCCACCAAGCTGTGTGATAAGACAGCATGATTCAATTAAGCGTTGAGTGTCCCAGGAGCACAGAGGAGGCAGAGTACAGCTTACAACCCCTTCTGTAAGACGAGAAGGCAGGAAGAGACTGTTGGTAAGACATCTCATGAGAAGTGCTAAGGTATGGCAGAATGAGTCTTACTAAAGGAACAGTGGGTTGTCCTGTGACACTGGAATGAAGGTTTTAGGGAGACTAGGATGGGAGGTAAACCCAGAGAGTGGAGTTAGATTGGACTCTCAACGTCTCTGCATTTTCAGCCAAGGGTGAGGAACTGTACCCATGGCCAATTGTGAAGGATATGAAAGGGTGCCAGTGCCCAAAAAGCTGTTCTGCATCAGGGACGCCAGCAACGTCCCTCGGCTCGGTGCTTTGTCATCTTTGATATTTTTAAAACCTCCATCAGAGCCGAACTCCATCTGGACATTTCAGGCTTTCTCCTATGTTTCCGATCTTGAGTCTTTCAAAGTTGGAATTTTCACATTGCCGCCATGCTCCATCCAGTGAAGGCAAGATTACCTGCCAAAAATAATTTGGAAGGCAAATAGCACATTCTCTGCCAAAGAAAGAGGAGTGTAACAAACTGGCAAAACCTTATTCTTTCCTAGGCAGAAGTATCTGGATGTATACATGTGTGTATGCATATTATTATTATGAGTAGTGTATATATCAGGAGTTCTCAACCTTTGGGTCACGACTCTCATCGAGGGAGGGGTTGAACAACCCTTTCACAGGGGCCACCTAAGACCATCTGAAAATATAGATATTTATATTACAATTCACAACAGTAGCAAAATTACAGTTACGAAGTAGCAACAAAATAATTTTGTGGTTGGGGGTCACCACAGCATAAGGAACATTAAAGAGTCACAGCATTAGGGACGTTGAGAATCACTGGTGTATATGCACTGAGTTTTTTCTGTGAGTGGTACAGATATTTAAATAACCTTTTGAAACACACACACATATTTATGAGGCCAGCGGTGGTACACGTAGGTGGCAATGGATTACAGGTGACTCCCTATCATATAATGACATCTGGGTCAGGAATGCTGCATGTGGAGTGCCACCATATCACATCATATGGCATGTTGTACGAGGCGATCACAGCCTGCTTTGCAGGCTAGACAGCCCATAATGTGCCGCAGCTCCTTGCATAGACCTTGATCTTGGGATGATCTACCTACTTGGAAGAAATGGACAAACGCACATAAGAACCAAGGAGACACAATGGAGAGGGACAGGGAAGCTAGTCACCTTGCACTATACAGACACTAATAAAATGTCTTCCGTGGATTAAAGTGATGTCAGTCCAAGGCCGCCAGACAGAGACCATTGCAGCCCCAGGGAGAAGCTTTCCAGTGAAGAGGACAGTTTGGTGTCATGGACCCCAGGAGGGAGGTGTTACAGTGTTCTTTGTCACCTAGAAGCCAGAGAAACACGGTCCAAGGTGAGATTGGTGTTTGGGTCTATCTCACACCTAATGAACCTGAAGGGCAATAAGCTTACCTAGGAGGCCCTTGGACTGTATTCCCATAACTAAAGGGTCCTAGTAGACCAGCAAGGAGAGCCTGAGAACTATTCTATTAGTTTCTGTCTAAGATATCCTCATAGAGTGCTGAGACTTAGTAGAGAGATACTAAAGATCTATAACCCCATGACCTCAGGCTGAGTGAGAGTCCCACGGGACCTACTGTCCTCAAACCACAAGTGAGAGACCCCTGGTGATGGAAGGACCCAGCAAGTACCAAAGAGTCTGTTTTAAATACCTTTTAAGGCTGGGAAAAACCAGAATCCTATGGGTACCAGTCAAGAGAACCCTTTCCTGAGCCCTTCCTCTGATTCCATTCCAGATGTATCAGAGCTGGAGTTGGAGAGTGGGGAAGACTGTTTGGTCCCCTTTCTACCTCCTGCCTATTGGGTAGGGAGGGGAGGCAGAAAAGCTGTTAACTTGATGGACATTGGATGGCTTTGTCTGTTTTAAGCACACAAATCTGATAAAACTAAATTGCCAGACAGTTCTTGATGGTAGGGAAGGAGACTCCTGCCATCTAAAAATGACCACAGATTGTATCCAATGGTAATGAAAAAACCCAACCCACAGAGCAAGTTTGCAGAGGTGCTAAGAAAAGTCTCGTCAGGGCGGGAAGGTGCCCCCTCCTACCGGAGACAGAGCTTTGTGAGCGCTGTAGCCTTGGATGGGCTTAAACTTAGAGCAACGTGGCCGCCTTAGAGCTGGGATCATGGGCATGTGCCAACAAGCCTAAGTCCACCATTATTGACACGAGTCAGAAATACTGTAACTATTTTTTAATTAAAGTCTATCATAGTTTGCCTCTCTCCAGTTGCAAGGAGGAGACAGGGTGAGATGTCTGTAAATGACAAGGACTGTTGTAATACACACAAAATCAGGAAGGTCCGTGAACTACTGGGAAGCAGCACAGAACTTAGAACTCTGAAGTCTTAGTCATGCCCACATGCTTGCCTTGGGGCATCTCGCATCCTCACCATATGATGGGGAACATACCACCAGTGAACACAGTTTCACTCCAAGTCATTTCCTGATCCCATGGTCTAATAACTTCCCGTTGCTCAAGAGCCTATTCTTGGCCCAGACACGGTGATAAGAGAGAGAGAAATTTAAGGGCCTGGGGAGAGGTCTCAGTCAATAAAGTGCTTGATACACAGCATGAGAGCCTGAGTTAGGATCCCCAGCTGCCATGTAGACAAATCCAGCCATGGTGACATGCTCTGGTAATCCCAGCACCTAGGAAACAGAGACAGAGGGTCCCTTGGGACCCTTGCTGGCCAGCTAGTTTTCCTAAATTGGTGAGCTCTCGATTCAGTAGGAAACCCTATCTTTAAAAATAGGTGGATAGTATTGAGGAAGACAATGTTCACACACACACATACACACACACACACACACACACACACACACACACA
>CABHPR010129011.1:5081-49413 GCA_902168415.1 Peromyscus melanophrys
CCTTGTTCTCCCCCCTTCTGCCCCCCCTTCCCCCCAGCCCATCCCCCATTCCCATCTCCTCCAGGGCAAAGCCTCCTTGAGGACTGAGATCAACCTGGTAGACTCAGTCCAGGCAGGGCCAGTCCCCTCCTCCCAGGCCGAGCCAAGCGACCCTGCATAAGCCCCAGGTTTCAAACAGCCAACTCATGCAATGAGCACAGGACCCGGTCCCACTGTCTGGATACCTCCCAAACAGATCAATCCAATCAATTGTGTCACCCATTCAGAGGGCCTGATCCAGTTGGGGGCCCCTCAGCCATTGGTTCATAGTTCATGTGTTTCCATTCATTTGGCTATTTGTCCCTGTGCTTTATCCAACCTTGTACTAGATGTGGAGCAAGGATGACTGGACTGCTACTCACATCACAAGGAGGCTACCTGGAAAACAGGACCCCAAGAAAGACACGGGGATTGTCCAATGACGGAGAAATGGATGAGATCTTCATGAACAGCCTGGACATAAGTTGGGGAAATGAAGGGCGAGGGTCGAGGGAAAGAGAGCTTGGGGGAGCAGGAGACCCCAGCTGGATCAAGAACAGAGAGGGAGAACAAGGAATAGGAGACCATGATAAATGAAGACCACATGAGAATAGGAAGAAGCAAAGTGCTAGAGAGGTCCACAGAAATCCACAAATATACCCCCACAATAGACTGCTGGCAATGGTCGAGAGAAAGCCCGAACTGACCCACTCTGGTGATGGGATGGCCAAACACCCTAATTGTCGTGCTAGAAACCCCATCCAATGACTGAGGGATCTATCTGGAAGCAGAGATCCACTGCTAGGCCCCGGGTGGAGCTCCGGGAGTCCAATTAGCGAGAAAGAGGAGGGTCTATAAGAGCGAGAATTGTTGAGACCAAAGTAAATATCTTAACAATGTCATATTCAGTATTGATCATTACAAAGCCCAAATTTCCCACTCATGGGTGTAGTCAGTGGACAGTTTTGGTTTTACAAGAGGAAAACTCCACGTCAAATTTAGGACACTCCAAATCAATGCCTTTGTGGGGATGGCATGTACAAATGAATGAATAAACTTTTAAGCAGAAGGCAGTAACATTTGTTTTGATTTTACAATTATGCCTGTTTCCAAGTAATATCCAATCACTTTTTGAATTGACCATAGCATTTCATTGGAAATGGAGATTCTTCATTTAGTGTTAATGCAGGGAATGGGTTTATTGTATAATAAAAGTATATTAGCTAACTATATATTACGGCAAGAGCCACAGGCTGAGTTTCCAACTAGCCAGAAACATACTGTAAATAATAAAGTCTCTGACTATGAAGAACCATCTATTGAAAGTTGAAAGTAGTTACTAGACAAACAGTTGGCCATTCCAAATGTTGTCACTGAATTATAAGATGTTTCTTTTATGCTTGATGATAGCGTGCAAGTATAAGTTTCTATAAAAATAAATCTTCTATTTCAAACATTTTGAAAATATTTCCAACATTATTTGAAAAACTATATGTGGGCAAAACTAAGCCCATCTGTTCATCATATTTTGCCCATAGCAAAAGAAATCTCTGTGTTGGAGATTAAGATAAATGTATGTTTTTCCCCCAGAATACATCTTATTGGTATTTTTGAAAGTGATATCTTTATGGGTTACATCTTATTGCTACAGTTATTCAAGAGTAATGACTAAGGTAAGGTTTGGATGAGATTCAGCATTTAATGTTTTCTAATTTGCAATTTTCTATACTTTAGCTCACTCAAAATTTTGAACACCTGAAAAGACAATTATAATAGTTATAGAATGTACTTTCTGTGTATGAAAACACTAAAGTTCAAAGGAAAATTGAGATTAAAACTTCACAGGGCTAGGGTACTATATATAGAGAGAATAAGTAATGAAACCTTGGGTCTTTTATTCTAGATTCATTTTCTTCTGCCTATCTCTGACTCATATGCTGAAATATCCCCATTCCATGCTCATTTATTCAAGGGACCAGAGTGTTCAGTGAACATTTAAAACTTACCTGACACTGTTAGGCAGGGTGAATCAATAATATGATGAATATGCTGCAATATTTAACCCACAAAGAAAACAAAATGAAGTAACACAAAGTCACACACAGAATAAATACTGGAGTCTGCCTTTCTAGGCTTTGCTCCAGCCTCAGTCTGTAGAGTTCAACCATCTGATGGTAATAGCTGATGGCCAGAGCGATGAATGTGTGTCACAAGTGATGTCCTTGTCACATTCTCCTCCTTCATTGCATTCCAGTGAATAATGGCATGACATGGACCAGAGTTGATAATTATAATTTGATTATAATAGGCTGTGTACCCAACCTGTTCACAATGAGGCCATACACAGAAGGTGTATGTATTCTTTATCTAGCTCCATCTGCCTTTTCTAAGCCTGCATCCTATCAGATCCACTGACACATCTGGCATTAGGACTCCTTCCGCTCCTTCTTTTCTAAGTTGTGATTCAGCTCAAGTCTCTACTTGTTTTCTTCTTCCAGCCTTCCAGAGCTGTGTGTTTCTAGGTCCTGCCTCATTTCTCTTGATTCTCCCTTCATGTTTTCCCCCGAATGGTATAACTTCATAAGGCTGTAAAATTTTAGTTTCCTCTCTTCTCTGAATATTATATCTCATTTGCAGAATCAACATTTTATGTTGGTAGCTGCAATCATTGTTTCTAACCCATTTCTGAGTTTCTATTTCTGGTAAAAAAAAAAATCAATCTCTTCACTATGTACTGTTATCATTCTTTAAAACATGCATTGCCTACTCTTTTTTTTTTGCTAATAGTATTGCCAACACTTCATCACTATTACTTCCAAATGTTTCAAATTTGAGGAGTCCATCCCTTCATGTACAAGTTGATTTTCTTTTTTGTTTTGTTACTTTGTCATCTTGTCTATTTTATTCTGTCTGTCTCATATTCTAAGTCTCAGTTTATTTCTATCTGGACCTTTTTGACTCCACTGGGTCCAGCTCAAGTGTCACTTATTTTCCATCCATTGATTCTACTGTGTAAGGGAGGCAGAATTCCTTTCTAAATTCCCATCATTCTAGACACACATTGCCATCTTAATGTGGTTCTATGTATCTTTGTGTATTTTACATTATGAATTAAGGTAAGTTTCTTAGAAGTAAAAACTTTATAGGCCTAACTACACTCATTAGTTACTCAGCATCATATTCTGCATATAACTGAAACTTTTTCATTTATTATCATTGTAATTATATACTTGGCTTGAAGCGCACATAGCCTCTAAGTAAGTTGAAATTTAAAAACAAATTGGAAATGGGGTGGGAATGAATGAAATGAAGAAGATGGTAGGGGAGGGACAAGAGGTAGAAAAGAAAAAGAAAGGATGGAGGGGAAGACTGAGTAAAGCAAAAGCCAATACTGAATAGGTGCCAAGGCTTTCTTGTCTTAGTGAATGAGTCCCATGATTTAAAAAGTGAACATGTCAACACTGCAGGCTCAGAATTTTCCTGCTCAAGACTTAGATAACAGCTCATAAAGAGTGCACCTGCCATAGGTTTTTTAATTGTGCCTGTGCTGCTCATTGCAATCCATGATCACCTTAGAGATAAACAATTCCCATAAATATCTTTTATGGAACATCTGCTAGGATCACCATGGTTCCAATCTATGTCAAGGTGCCAACACTCTGTGGGCTTGTCTATGAGAATGTGTGAGAGGTGTTAACATGTTGTGGGAGAGGGTTAGGCAGTAGCACACTGATTCCAGAGCCAAAAGTTCATAAAGAGTCAAAGGACACAACACATTTCAGTCATCTACTTGTTCTTGGTGTCACTGTGGGTGAGGCATTAGTCATCCATGGCAGATGTCAAAGACATCCATAGCTGCTGTTTCCATAGTGCAGCCAAATGGTATCACCTTAGGAACTCTATCCACGTATCAATCCATTTAGCTTTAACTGTGGTTGTGCAGAAAGTAGCCAGTCCTAGTCCCCTGGCAAAGGTTTGCCCTGTGTATTAGATGTGCTATCCAGGATTAAGGAAAGAAGAACATTTAACTCAAATGGTTCCAAATATCTGTCTGCCAAACACTGTGTTGCCTCAGCAACATGCTGGTGTGGTTATAAACTATAATCCTCTGGTAAGGACTTGAGTTGGGCCTAAGTAAAGTACTTTGTATAATGAGGCTTCATCACCTCAAAGATAATCCCACTCTATTCCCAGTGCAGGAGGAAGAAATTAGAAATGAGACTAATTCAGAGAATCCTTATAAAACCACCTGGGGTACTAAAGGTGCCTACTGTCCTTGTGCTTACATTTCTGCTACCTCAAGAGCTTAACTTTGAGCTTCTCTTGCTCCTTCCCTAAGGAATTTAACACCAACCCCCAGTTACTGAACCACAAGGAACACCAGTGATTAGGTTAGCTCTCATGCTCTGATCCTCTGTCTTTATCCTTCTTGACTTAAACAAGAAAAGTGACAACTTCATGAAGCTATCTACTCACTTTCCCTCTTACATGAAGTGATTTGAGATGGGGTTGATTTGTTACCCTCTCTGAAAATGTGAGTTATAATTGACGCTTAGGAGACGCTCTCTAAACTGAGAACATGGCTGGCTGACATTAGCTTCAAATGATATAGTTTCTCAAATCATTTCAGTTGCAGTAGAGAAAATGGCTCAGAATTTTTCCCTTCACATTAAGGGGATAAATTAATGAATTCTGTGATACATTCTAAGACCTAACTTGAATGGTGATTTACTCAACTGTCTTAATATTCAAAAAAAGCAGAGAACTGCAAAGACAGACTCTATTAGTCTCAAGCCTGCTAGCTATAAACACTGAATGGAAACAAAACAGCATGGTTAAAAAACTTACATTTATTTTATGTAACAAATTAATTTATTTTTTCTGGTATGTATGTGTGTACATGGTACATATGTGTGGCATATACATGTGTGTTACATGCACATATGCATGCATATGTGGACATCTGTGAATGCAGAGGAAGATGCCATGCATCTACTTTATTACTTTGTGCCTTATTCCTTCAATAGCTACCATATAGGTGCTGGGAATCAAGCATGACTCCTGCAAAAGAGCAAAAAGTACTCTTTAACTGATGAGTCATCACTCCAGGCCCACACTCTCAGTTTTATTTTATTTATTTTGTGGGTGTTGAGATTGCAAGCTCAATTGCTAATGTTTGCAAAGAAAATATTTTTAACCACTAACCAATTTCCCCAGCCCCTTCCCACGCATACGATGGTCAAAATGAAGGATGAATGAGAGAAGCAGGTTTTTCTCACTGTTTGCAGCTGACTACACATTATATTCAGATCTTTAGGTATATCAGTAAACTCTGCCTCAGTGTACAATATCTGCTGTCACATTCCTATACAAGTGTGTAGGTAAGAAGAGTCTTATGGCCTTCACTATAAATCTCTAAGTATTCCATCTCCTCACCTTCTACCCATCTTGATTCTCAATAATGAAGATTTATTTGAGATATGCATTTACTATATTTAATTTTTCCTTGAAAAATATAATAACTAAAATAATGAATTAGGTTTGGGGGAGTGTCAACTATCTCTGTTTCTTCATTACCCTTTCTAACAGTTGTCTCTATTCCCAACACTCCTGACAGAGTGAGCTACAGTAAACTATCTACCTGACTCCTTTATTCCGCATCTTAATTTACTCAACATAGTTGTCCTAAGCTCCCTGAACTTTGAAATGCACTGTACTCTTAACATCTACAGTAAAACTTTCCCTGTCCACTAAAAGAGAAGTAGTTTGACATACATAAAAAAAATGTGGTTTGTTTTTTTGGTTATTTTTTGTTTGTTTGTTTTTTACTTTTTCTGTTAAATGAAATGAAATAAACATTGATACTTGATACTTTTGGATAAAAAAAGTTTGATTCCTTTTCAAACATAACTTGACTGACTCTACAGTTGCTCTTATTTCTTGTCAGTCTGTTTATTATTTGTAATTTTTTTCTGAAAAGGGCAGCTCCTGTTTCCTCTCCCACAGCTTTCTCCATTCTCTCAGTCTCAGACAAGTGATTGGTTTGAAATCACAGTTGTGAAGTAGAGCAGGCCTATCCATAATACCCATTAATACAGTGTCCTCCAGCCAGACAACATCATTTATAATCTTCTAGGGAGGCTGGGACAGCTCCCTATCCACAGCTGAGCTTTCCAATTTACTCAGCCAGAGCCAGTGACTTGGGCAGTCAGAAATCTCCCAATAAGCAGTGAATACATTTAAAAAGAAGAAGAAAAAATGGAGTTGGACAGAGGTGTCTGCATAACAAGAATCAGATCAATGAGGACAGACCCAACTGGAAAAATAAAAACCCAGGAAAAAAATCAGCTTAGGTGATGACTTTTTGTCTACAAGACAAGAAGGAAACAAAATCCTCTGTAGGCTTGTCATGGCATGGTCTTACAGGGCCTCTCCTTCCTCCAGACATTTGGATTCAGCATGTTTATTTATGTACGTACACACACAATTCTTTCCTCTGAGGGAGTTTGTACAAAACAGGTGCTTGAAAAATGTATGGCAAATTAAGTAATGATAGTGGTAAACTTCTGAGGGATTTTTTTTTTTTTGGTGCCTGTCCTGGATCCTGCTCTGGAGAGCAGGCTGGACTTGAACTCACAGAGATCGGCCTGGCTCTGCCTCCTGAGTACTGGGATTAAAGGCATGCGCCACCGCCGCCTGGCTCTGAGGGGTATCTTACATAGAAAGAGAGACTGGAGTCATATGATTTAACTGGAAATAACTTTAAATAATAATTTTCTTATTGGCTCTTTAAGTACAATATGCTCAAATGTACCCAAGGAACAAGGTAAAACAGTGAGGGATTTGTTACAACATGAAATAGGGTCAAGATTATGAAAGTTTATTAAATATATTATTTGTCATTTTCTAGTAATTTTAGGACATTTTACTATTATCTGTCAATCAAGGTTTTGCCATTGATGGAATAGCTGTTATCATTTGTGGAGAAGATGGTTATTTCTTTTTTCTTTATTAAGAACTTTTCTATTAATTTTACATTCCAACCACAGATCCCCCTCTCCTTCCTCCTCCCACCCCCCAGCCTTCCTCCTCAACCCACCTAGCATTACCACCTCCTCCAAGGCAAAGCCCCTCATGGAGAGTCAGCAGAGCCTGGTACATTCAGTTGAGGCAGGTCCAAGACCCTCCTCCTGAACTAAGGCTGTGTAAGATGACACTGGGCTCCAAACACAGCACGTGCACCAGGGACTGCTCCTGATTCCACCGCCAGGGAACCCCTTAAGCAGGTCAAGCTTTACAACTGTCTTCACTTATGCAGAGGGCCTAGTCCGGTCCCGTGGAGGCTCCACGGCTATTGGTCCACAGTTCATGAGTTCCCACTAGTTTGGTTTGGTTGTCTTTGTACATTTCCCCCAGAAGATGGTTATTTCTTTATCACACTCTTTGGTTCTTGCTATCCTAGTTCCTTGGTAAATTTTTAAATCTACAGATACTCATATTAAAATTTCAGATAAAATTTGGGCCTCAATCTGGAGGAAAATAAATCTTTAAGGTTAAAAATAAAACTAATTGCAAAACTAATTTATCTATAGTGGAATGATATTCAGTGCTAAAATTCTCACTTGTGAGGTAGAATGGGGTGATCAGATCCCTATCTGCAAAGACAGAGAACAGGGATGGGTTTTTAGAGTAATGTGCCTGCAATCAAGTTAGAAATGAAAATGAATGTATCTTTCAGACATGTAATGACTCAAATTATGTTGACAAATGAAAAATAAACTCTGAGTGAACAATATTATTTCCAAAGGTGGGGGTGACATAAAAGCAAAACCGTTCAAGCAGCATGTAAAACAATGTAAGTAGACATGGGCTGTGGGCTTTGTCTGTCATAATCACCTTACTTTGTTTAAGTTTAAGGAAAACCAATGGAAGAATGAAAAAATGTAATCTCCAATCTACTAGGTGATGATAGAAATCAACCAAATTTAGTTCAATTGAAAATTTCAAAGCAAGTAAAGACGAGGAAGGACAGGAAAGACAGTCCAAGGCAAGGTCAGAGGAGTCTAAGTGGTGGTCAGAACAGACGACTCAAGTGGGTGACTGAGGGGGCTCTCACTGACAGCAACAATATGGCTAGAGAATATTGCCCTGAACACACAAGGAGATAGAATTTCCAAACATTGATTGTGTGGAAGACACCTGGCATCATTCTTCTGTTTCCTGGATTTTATGCCCATGTTCATCAATTTGGGTTACTCTAACAAAAGAGCATAAGCCAAATGAGGAGGGGATGGGAGGTGAGTTGGGGGGGGGATGGCTGAGGGGTGGGGTGGGAGGAAGAAAGAGAGGAGGATCTGTGATTAGCATGTAAAATGAATAAAACACTTCTTAACAACAACAACAAAAATAAACAATGAGAATTTAGTCTGGCTTGAGTTTGTCCAGGTCCTGTGTATACTGCCATAGTCTCTGTGGGTTCATGTGAGTCAACTCTTTATTTTCTTAAAGGGAGAGAAACACCATGAAGTTGGGTATGTAAGAGGAGAAGGAATATTTGGGAGGAGTTGGGAGAAGAGGAGGAATATGTTCAAAATATATTGCATGAAAAATTAAAAACCTGACGAACCAATAAATTTATCACAGATCTGGAGGCTGTTGTAAAGTTCAGTACTAAGGTTGTGCCAAATTATGTTCCACAAAGGCTTATCGTGTAGCTTATAGGTGATGCCTCCTTGATTTACCCTCACATGTTAGAATGGGCTAGTTAGCTTCTTGGAGCTCATCTTTAAAGGTTTTAATGACATTAGTGAGGGAGGAGTTGAAGGCATGACTGCTTTCCCCAAACTTCTACCTTCTAATATCATTACCCAGACAGTCAGAATTTTAACACACGAGTTTTGGTAAGACACTAATTATTGTAATACCATTGTGTGTTGTGTCAAACTCTCCATGAATATGTGCTGAACCTCGTGACTTGACTATAATAAACAGAATATGACAAACAAGATTGGATGTCATTGCCAAGGCTGGTTCCAAAAGACCAGGACTTCCATCTTAGTGACACTCAAGCTGTTTTGTTCACTCACATTTTTACACTAGTAGAGGCAGCTGTAGTGCTGTGAGCTAGGCTATGCAGAGGTATATATGGCAAAGAAATAAGGGAGCCCTTTTCTAGCAACGAGTGAGTCTCCAAGACCCTCCGTCAAGTGCTCCATGAGGAACTAAATCCTTCACATGGCAGAAATGAGCTTTAAAGGCTTAGATGGGTGTAATGCTTAGTTCATGTTGTCTATCAACTGGACAGAATCTAGAATCACTTGGGACCTTGATTGTATAATTAAGGTGGGAAGATCTAGGCACTGTGAGTTGTGTCAATACCTAGTAGGGATCTTTCATTATATAAGTGGACAAAGGGAACTAAACAGTGGAAAGCATGTTTGTCCCCCTTTTTCCTGTTTGTGGATATGATATGACCAGGTGCTTCAAGCTTTGCTGTATTGGCCCTTCCCCTTTGATAGACTCTACCTTGAACTGTAAGAAAATAAACTCTTTCTCCCTTAAGTTGCTTTCCTCAGAATATTATATCACAGGAACTGGAAATTAAACTAAGAAAATGAATGTGGTGACACACCCCTGTAATCCCAGTGTTCAAGAGGCTGAGGAAAGGGGTTTGCCAGAAATTCAAGGCCACACTTAGGCACCTATTGATCTGAAGGCCAGCCTGGGCTACAGAAAAATACTTCTCAAACTGAAATAATCCCCCAACCTAAAAAATGTTCATTCCTCAGTAAAGCCTTGAATAAGAACTTAGATATCCTTTACATTATTGGATTTTTGGCCTTGCAAGAGAGTTTGAAACAGAAGACACAACCAAGCCATAGGATTCTCAATGCAATGAAACTGTGGGAAAACAGATTATTTTCTCATACAATATATACATACTATTGTAACACGAAATTCTAAATTATAGTTTCCCCTCCCCTTGTTCCTCCCAGTTCCCCCTCACCTTCTTTCCCCTCCAGATCCACTCCTTCTCTGTCTCTCATTAGAAAAATAACAGATTTCTAAGAGATAATAACAAAACCTGAAAAAAATAAAATGTAGTAGGATGAAGCAAAACCTATCGTATCTCACAGTCAGGAGTCCCATAAAAATACTAAGCTAACAGCTATATTATATGTACTGGAGACCTGGTGCAGACTCTATAGACACTGTGCTGTTGCTTCAGTCTCTGTGAGCTCATATGAACCTTGCATAGTTAATTCAGATGGTCTTGTTTTTCCCTGGAGCACGCAGAGCTCTGCAGCAAATGCTAAGTAGAAGGGCTTTGTAGATCGTAATGGTTGTGACCATTTCACTTGTGCAGTGACTAGTAGTGCCGATCTCAGACTAGTAGACTGTACAGCAACTGGGATAGCTGCCCTCATGTTTTTAACCCTGGAGGGATGGAGATTAAAGGAACAAAGAAAAGTGGACTAATTAGTGGAAATAGAAAATAGGAGAGATTTATAGGCGATAAGAGGAATAGATGGGATTCGAGGAAACATAGAAATAAAATTCCATTGGAAATATGGATCTCTTGGCATTGTTAACTTTTACTATTCTCCAGTAGTAGAAATTAAAATGTAGGAAAGATGCATTTGAACTTTAATAACTGTGTGCCTACTTGTATATATCAATAAATTCAATATTTTATGAATGCTTAAAGTTTTTAAAATCTTGCAAGCTTTCTCATGAGATTCTCACTGCAACTGAAATAAAGCAGTATCATAAACAACCACTTTGCAAAAGAAAAAAACCGTGGGATAATACATGCTATTTAAATCATTCCTGTTTGCTATAAAGCCAGGTAACAAAAGATAACTGTATCCGGTAAAAGCAAATGCTGCAAAAGGATCAAGGCACACATGAGAAAAGCTATCGTCAGACTGTGTTGTTTTGAAATGTCTGAGGCTTTAGACGTGGGAATAAAATCTGAAGTGTGCTATTAGCTTTCCCAGCTCCCGGAGACAATGCTGTCACATATTCTATAAGTATGAGGTAGTCTTTCAGAGTCAGTCATCTTTCCACGCAGTGTGCTAGCAATATCCCCATGAAGCAGCACAGAACAAGGGTTTTGTTCTGTCGGGGAGGACAAATGCAA
Organism: Peromyscus melanophrys; assembly: GCA_902168415.1. Classification (NCBI taxonomy): domain Eukaryota; kingdom Metazoa; phylum Chordata; class Mammalia; order Rodentia; family Cricetidae; genus Peromyscus; species Peromyscus melanophrys. The sequence continues at coordinate 16,243 of CABHPR010129011.1, forward strand.
TGGTTTGGGTGTCAGCTACAGCAGATCCATGTGCAGGGTGCATCTTGTTTAGTGGCTGCTCATGCTAATCTATAGTTTTACCGTGATAGCAAAACCTGGGCTTTATTTACCATGGTTGGGGACACGTAAAATAAATTAGAATGCTTTTTGGCATATTATGAGGCATGCTGTAGAAAACAACATTGTTTGTTTGACTATTCAAGCAGAGTGGTGAAAGCAATTCGCAAACCTTCTAGGACTACTGCAGAGAGTTCAGTCTTCTGCAGGTCAGAGAGACTGGGAAGGAAATGCAGAGTCAGTGAGAAAAACACAGACTTCTTTTCTGAGGGATAAAAGCTTCTTCTTTTTATTATTTTTTTCCATTGCTTGTTGTACTCTATTCTTTTTCTGTTCTGTTCTTCTGCCCTGATGTTTCCCTTCTTTCTTGTTCCTGATGACTTCCTTCTAACTTCTTTATTTTTTTTTCTCTTCTAGCTTACATACGCCAGCAGAATCTTTCAAGCAATATAAAAATTACAATGTGGTTACATTCTACATTTAAAGTGAATGATTAAAATGAATACAAGTAAAAAACAACATGTTTTCCATATCCCTTACATAACAAAACCTTTTACACATTACAGGTGAAAAACAAATTATTCCCAAGAACCCACGTGCATTCATATCCAAGCAACTTGTTATAGATTAACAAAGTATAAACAAGCAAGGTATTTTTCTCAGCCAGTTCTTTTACTGGCAGGCTGCATTTTGTGGTTACAAAGAAAGGAGGAATCATTTTATTATTTATCTCAAAAGGTAATCTTATAAAAAAATCTTAAAAGAATCATAGATCTAAACTTTTATATAGGAAAAACAATCAGTCATTTTTACTTTAAGTCCTCAGGGCACATATCCACTCATCAACAGTTTTCTATTAATTCATATCAGGAAGCTGAGGGCAAAAATGGGTACAAGAAATTAATTATCACCTTTGATCACCAACCCATTCTAACAAGAAAGGTACCTCAGCCAGCAATACCCAGGCTGCCATTGTTTCTGGTCCCTGACCTCAACAAGGCCCTCACTCAACTATTTGAAGTGTGCCTTTCTAAACTTTAAATTGTTGCCCAGGATTTTCTACCTCAAAGTCCTTTACAAAACACCTTAACCTAACATTACTAAGATGTTGGGGGCCATGCAAGGAGACCAACATAGTACATTCAAAGTGATGCATTCCTGATTCCCAGCATCTTTGTAGGCACGATGAAAAAGCTTCGCTAGCTGTAGTTGACAACCGGGAAAACAGGTAGACCCCTTGTACCCAGCATTCTTGTGTGGAATTCATATAGACAGGAAGCCACAGCAATGATGAAAAACATTACTGGATCATAATAACTAGTTTATTTTTCCTGTTCTTTTATATTCCACTTCTTAAAAGTATGTTTACTTACTCTTCTTCCCTTTCTCAAATGTGTCAGCTTTCAAGTAAACATGCTCCAAATGGGATTTGATTTCGTGTTGTAACAATCAAATTGTTGCCAAATATAAGCTATAGAACTCTGCCTGTAATATCAAGGTCTCTTGTCAGAAAATTCGTGCATGATAAAATACTAATCTGAAACAATATGACTCTGTATTCAAAAAACGTTTTACTTTGTTGGCTGGGCACGTGTACTGTCTTATTCAGGCTTTCTCCGGTTAGAAATTAATATCCGAGCACTGTGAATTTCCATGGGTCCCCATTCCTTATAGATGAACCATAAGGGTGCTGGAAGGGCAAGGTTCAGGGATCTATGTGTAGTAATAAATCCTCATCAACATATGCTTTCTTAGGGCCCTGTAAGAAACATTTTTGGTTATATACAGTTTGCACTTCAGGGAAGAGAAAAAGATTTCAAGTTGGCTCTGTATATCCAAACAATGAAGCCTTTCATCAGTATGGACTCTGATTGGCTCATTTTCTCAAACATTCTAATTATTTCTACAGAAAAAAAAAACACTATATACCTATTCAAATTACCCACTGAAATAAAAGAAATGAAAAGGATCCTGAGATTAAAGGTCAAAATTTTTTTACTGTAGGTGAAATAACATTTTAATGGCATTTTAGATTGAGTTAACATTTTGGCATCCACTTGGGATGAGAGATCATTAGAACAGATTGATCGATTGATTGTTTAATCAGAGCATTGATAAATTGTATTACTGGAGCTGGGAAGATGGCTTGATTTCTAGAATGCCTTCTAAGCATGAAAATCTGAGTGCAAATCCCTAGCGCCCACATAAAATGTAAGATATTTCTCCACACATCTGTAATCCCACTTTGAAAAAAAGAGACTGGGCAGCCAGACTATCTGAATTCAGTGAGAGACCCTGTGTCAAAACAAGGTGTATATCAGTTGAGGAAGATGCCTGGTATCAACTTCTGGCCTTCACACATATGCACAAATAGATACATGTGTGACTGCATGTACAAATCTGCACACATGCATAGATACATATGCCCCCTCACATACACACTAAATTGTATTGCATGTTCAACCTTTTTTTTTTTCTCTTACTCTGACTTCTCTGGTTCTGTCTGTGTTTTACAGGTTCAAACAGCATAAATAAGACGTGATATTTTCTGAGTACTGCACAGTGGGAGAAAGTACTTTGTGACTGAGAACTCACTCTTAAGGAAGTTCACTACAATGGAATCATGTTCCATTTTGATGCCCTGGACAATTTTATTTGCATGCAATCTGTGGGGACCTTGAAACAAAAACTAAATCACTAAAGATAATTGGTGAGTGAGAGCAGCCATTAGAAAGTAAAGCTTACAAGCAGGGACTGCAAATTAATTCCATTTGTTTCTAAACCAAGGTCAAGTTTTATGCTTGGAAATTGATTTTAAAGGTGGTTGTTGGATATAGGCATATAAACCCCTCAGCTTTTATTCTCTCACTCTATTGGTTTTTACAAGAATGTCTCACAGCCATAGGGCAGACACTTGTGTTTTATAATATCTTTTGTGGCATACGATTGTGCACTTTGTATAGCAGTAACCACAATAATGATAATAAAGTAGGTAACTGTGTGCTGAACACTGCATATATAATAACTCATTTAATTTGCTCAATCCTCTAAGGCAGGTTCTCTTATCAACTCTAGCAAGGAGGCAATTTCCTCAAGGTTGCACACCTGTTTGGAAAATAAGTCAGCTAGTTCATAGGAGGTGAGCAGTTCAGGAAAAGGAATACTCTGGATAAAACAAATGAGAAGTGATGAAACAGAAGGGTGGCGGTATTCCTGGGGAAACAAAAAGCAAGAGCTTCAGCATCAAGCACTAGTCAGAGTGTTTCCCCTGCAACTGCTCAACAGTTGGGGCTCAGATGAGAAGAAGGTTTCTGGGGCCAAAGTGTGCGGAGATGAAGCAGGTGTTTAGAATTACCAACATGCCAAGGAGATTTAAAGACAAATGAAAGATAGATGTGTTAAAGGGAATTCAGGGCAGTCTTCAGAAAGGACAAAAGAAATGTCTTGTGACCACACCAGACAATGCCTGTTACAGTGGGAGGCCATTGTATTCCCCATGCACTTTATCACTTCCAGAATTGACAGGTCTTTCTATTTATACATTAATGGTAACACTATCTTAGCATTGACTCAGATAGGAAATAATTTGGTATCTTAAATTTGGGAATAATTAAATATCAAGATAGAAAACGTACCTTAAACCAAGAGTACATTCAAAGAATGAAGACATTCTTTGGACAAATGTCATTATGTTTGTGTGCACTTTTCTCATGAACTCTTATTTCGCCAGAGTTGTGGAAGAGTCTGAGCATCCAGAGCAGAATCTGCGGATCACTCCAGAGTTCTTGCAAACTGCAAAATCAGGTGACTCTGTTTCCCTCTGTGAGCCTGCCCCTGCCTACCTAACTTTCCCTATGATTTCTGTACTTAAAAACCACATATTTATTCCCAGGAGAAATAAAGAGTTTTACAAATAAACAAGAATAAGAGGAGTGCTTTATCACTAGTCAAAGTCTGTAAGAACCACAAAAGGGGTCCTTCAAGACAAAAAATTGAAAAAAAGAAAAAATATAACTTGAAGGAGATGCACAAAACTTTAAGATAAAGGGGGACATACAGACAGACTTAGTAGTAACTGGTAGCAAATTGTGTTGATTCAGAGAATTTAAAGTCCAACAACATGAAAAGTAAATAAAGATGAAAAACTGCTGTTGACATGGGGTAGAGTTTGCATGAAATTGCAGTTCAATTAGTGTCAAAAGAGAGTGCTTGATCTTTAAAAGGCTATGTTGTGTATGTTGTGGCAAGGGTAATTTATATGTGTTTTTTTTCTAACACACATAGTGAATTTTCCTAAAACAAGAGGGAAGTCAATAGTTATCACTAAAAATATGAAGGCACATAACACAAAAGAAAGCAACAAGAGTAAACAGAGCAATTATAACAGCATCAAGATACACATAAACCAATTAAAATGGCAATAATCTGTTCTTCTCTATCAGTAATAACTCAAATATGAATGGACTTAAATGCACAATCAAAAGTCAGAGTAGATGACTTTTAAATAGGCTACAACAGTATGTTGTTAATGAGACAAACTTGGGCCAATGAGATGGTTTAAGAAGTAAAGACACTTGCCACCAAGTCTGATGACCTGAGTTCAATCCCTGGGACCCAAATAGTGGAAGGAGATAGCCACCTCCTGCAAGTTGTCCTCTGACCTCCCAACAGGCTCCTGGAATGTGTATACCCACACAGATGCATACATACAATAAATAAAAAGATGTAATTTTCTAAAATGACATATTTTACGCCTAGAAATATGCATAGAATGAATGCAAAGGGTTGAAGATAGGCCATACATGTTTTAAAAAAAAAAGAGAAATATCCCATTATGCACAGAAAAAGACTTTAAATAGAGTGTCAAAAAGAAGCAAAGGGGGACATCTTGTAATAATAAAGTGACAATATCCTAATTAGATTTAACCACTACAATGCTTTGTTCACCAAACCTCTAATATATGGAAATATTTGAAATAAAGCAAACGTTGCTGCAATTGAGGAGAGAAATAAGTAGGAACATAGAGACTTCAAGCGATGAGCAGAACTGCAGAAAATATGCTAAGAAGGGTACATCGGCTACAGGGCTTTGATGATGCTATGTGATGCTGATCTAACGGTCATACTCAGAACCCTCCAGGAAGCAGAAACCAGTTATATGTTATACCTCAGTAATCAAAGCAACCTGCGGTCAGGCAGCGGTGGCGCATGCCTCTAATCCCAGCACTCTGGAGGCAGAGCCAGGCGTATCTCTGTGAGTTCGAGGCCAGCCTGGGCTACAGAGTGAGTTCCAGGAAAGGCGCAAAGCTACACAGAGAAACCCTATCTCGAAAAACCAAATTAAAAAAAAAAAAAGAAAGAAAAAATAAAAAAGAGAAGAAAAGAAAAAAGCAACCTGCAGAATCAATGCAATCTCAACCAAAATCTCAAAGTCATCTTTTTTTTAAGTGGGAAACCTTATTGTAAACTGTTCACATTACCAAAGAGTGCCAACTAACTCAAAGCAGCTTAGATTTCAAACTATATTCCACAGTAAGAGTCACTGAAACAAGAGCAGTCCTGTCATAAGGACAGACAGACGAATCAGCAGGACAGTAGAGAGACCCCACAGATGAGACCTCCCATGGAAGAGACCCGAGCTCTACAGTTTAGAAAGGTTAAAATGATAATATAATTGGAAAAAAAAAAGCAGCCCAACTATTTCCTTCAGGGAAAGAAATATACTTCCCAAATGTACATGTCTCAGAGGACCCAGTTACAATGGGAGCCAATCTGGGACGTGGACCATGGTCTATTAATACGCAGGTGAAGGCAGTGTGCAAATTCAGGCAGTTGTGCTAATGAGGTCAAGATATAAAGGGCCATATTCTCTTTCACTGGACTCTTCAGTTCTCTCCTCAAAATCCTATTACCAGTGCTGTGCTAAACGTAACATGCCCTAGAGCTTTGTGTATCCCTTCTAATGGAGTTGAAGCTAATTTCCTGAACATCTTGATTTTAATCACCTCTTCAGTGCCTGCTGTTGAAATTTTTGCTGAAGTTTTAAAGTCAGATTGTTTAAAATGTTTTGTTCCAATCTCCGTCTTTGCGTCTTCTCTGAGTGTAGCGGTGACTGGAGATCCTGCAGTCCATCATTTGAAAAGGCCTCCCTGAAGGACTTTACTACTAGACCAGGCAGATGCTGTTGTGAGTCTAGACTGCTTCACCCTGTGTTAATCATAGCTACACTGTGGGTTGCTGGGCATATATGATGCACATAGCACCCCTCTGCCAGCCATCCATCCCCAATTTCAAAGCATATGTGATGCTTAGTAGCCACAGTACACTGCCAAATGCAGTTCAAACAGGAACAGGCTGAATGCTTACTTATCATTCCAAATCAGCAGAGACCACCAAGATGTGATGGATTTTAAGAATCATCTTCTTGAATATAGAGAAGTTGAACTTTATTAAGATGGAAATGCAGGGGCATGTGAAACTGAGATTTGTTATCCTGTTCAATTCAAGTAGTCGTTCTTATAAAATTGAGACTGTATCTCAGCAGGAAGCCAGAAAGTTGGACATGGAGATGAATCACAGTGATCAATGAATGCTGAGCTGTCATTAGAGAAAGACATGACAGAGTTCCTTCAGGAGGGGCATGTGCTGTTGTTTTGAACAAAAAGCATAATATATTAAAATTAAACATATTTTCTCATTTCAAAATCATGTAGGCACTGGAACATGACCAGGGCCAGAAGGTTGCAAATTTACTGGGTTTTGCTCATGCTCCAAGGCATTTATCTGCTGGGGCTTACCCCTCACTGACAGATATTAGAAGCTGTGCTGAAACTGCAGGGCACCCTATTGTTATAGACCTGGGACAAGGGGAAAGAAAGATTTTTGTGTAACTCTTGGCCTCTCACTCTCCATAAACTAGAAAAGCAAAAAAATCAAGGACTCTATCTTCAATCCCGACGTCTGCTTAGCCAAGACATTTATTAAACCAATGTAATTGTCAGATCAAGATGAGTAAAATTCTTCCTCCCGTGACTATCCCCATGCTTGCTCGGACTCCCTTTGTATGTTTCTGTTATTACATCTCATCTTTTCCATTGTTATTAATGTACTTCTAGAATTTTAGTTCAACTTTATGCCTTTCGAAATAATTATGTTCTTTTAAAGGTTCTCCAATTTATACAGTTCATAGACATCTTTTTGCTTTCTTTGAAATTTAATTTTTATGTTTTAGTAGTTCTTTATTTCTCTATTTTTTCTTTATTTTTCAGATTATATTTTAATTACAACATTTCTCCCTTTCCTTTCCTTCCTCCAACCCCTCTATACAAGCCTCCATGCTCTTCTTCAAATCCATGGCATCTTTTTTTGTCAATTATTATTGTATACATTTGTACATACATAACACATCTGTACATACATATGTATTCCTAAATACATATATGCATTTGTACCTACATATGTATTTCTTCTTTTTATTCTCTCATACATTACATCTTGGCTGCAGTTTCCCCTCTATCCATTCCTCCCAATCCTCCCACCACCTGCCTTCTCCCCCAGATCCACTTGTCCTCCATTTCCGTTCAAGAAAAGGAGCAGGCCTTACAGGGATATCGAATGACATGGTGTAACAAGTTACAATGAGACTAGGCACAAACCCTCATATCAAGGCCAGATAAGGCAGCCCAGTAGGAGGAAAAGGGTCATAACTGCAAGCAAAAGAGTCAGAAGCACCCCCCGACTCCCACAAGAACACTCAGCTGTACACCCATAACATATATGCAGAGGACCTAGCTCAGGCACATGCAGGGTCCATAATTGTTACTGAGTCTCTGTGAGTCCCAATGAGCATTGCTTAGTTGATTTGTAGGCCATGTTCTCCTGATTTCCTCTACCTCTCTGGCTCCTACAATACTTCCTCCCCATCTTCTGTGGGGTTCCTCTGGCTCCACACAGTGCTTTGCTGTGGTGCTCTGCATCTGCCACCATCGGTTGCTGGATGATGGTCCTTTGATGACAGTTGGGCTAGGAATTAGTCTATGAGTACAGCAGAATCTCATTAGGAATAATTTCATTGATTTTCCCCCCTGTCTTGTTTAGTTCTATCCTCGTTCTCTGGGTTGTACAGCCTCTGGTTCCTGGACATCCAGGCAGTGTCAGGTGTGAGCTCCTTCTCATGGTGTGGGCCTCAAGTTGGATCAGTCATTGGTTGGCCCCTCCTAAAAGTTCTGATCCACCATTACCCCAGCACATCTTGTAGGCAGCACATATTGTACGTCAAAAGTTTTGTGCCTGGGTTGGTGTCCCAGCCCCACTGCTGGAAGACTTGCCTGATTATAGAAGATGACTGGTTAAGGCTCCATATCCTCCATTACTAGGAGTCAACACTTGCGTTACTCTTGTAGATTCCAGGGAGTTTCCACTGCACTGAGTTTCCACATCACCTGCTAAATGCCTGAATTCTACAAGTCTTTCCCAGTACTCTCCGCCTCCACCTTTTCCACTCCCTACCTGATCCCTTCCCACCTGGCCCCAGTCCAAACACAAAATCTATTCTATTTCTCCTTCCCAGGGAGATCCACGTGTCCCCCCGTGAGCCCTCCTTGTTACTTAGCTTCTCTGGGTCTGTGAACCGCACTGGGTTATCCTCTACTTAACAACTAATGCCCACTTATAAATGAGTACATCCTATGTCTTTCTGTGTCTGGGTTACCTCACTCAGGATGATTTTTTTTCTAGTTCCATCCATATGCTTGAAACTTCATGATGTCATCTTTTTTAACAGTTGATTAATACTCCATTATATAAGTGTACCACATTTTCTTTATCTATTCTTCAACTGAGGGACATCTAGGACATCTATCTTGTTTCTGACTATTATTAGTAAAGCTGCTATGAACATAGATGAGTGAGTGTCCTTGTGGTAAGATGGGGCATCCTTGGGGTATATGTCCAGGATTAGTATAGCTAGGTCTTAAGGTAGATCAATTCCCAATTTTCAGAGAAACCACCATATTGATTTCCAAAGTGGCTGTACAGTTTGTACTCTTCCAGCAATGGAGGAGTTTCCCCTTGCTCCACATCCTCTCCAGCATGAGCTGCCGCTTGTGTTTTTGATCATAGCCTTTTTGACAGGTGTAAGATGGAATCCCATAGTCATTTTGATTTGCATTTCCCCAATGGCTAAGGATGTTGTACATTTCTTTTTTTTTCATTTTTTTTGTTAAGAAATTTTCCACTTACCCTACATACCATCCACAGATCCCACTTCTTCCCTCCTCCCACCTCGCAGCCCTCCCTCCCAAGCCACCCCCTATCCCTACATCCTCCAAATCAAGGTCTACCATAGGGAGTCAGCAGAACCCTGCACACAGAGCTGAGGCAGGTCCAAGCCCCTGCCCGCTGCACCAAGGCTGTGCAAGGTGCCACACCTCAGGCACCCGGCTCCCATAAGCCTGCCCATGCACCAGGGATGGATCCCGATCCTCCCACCCCCCGCCCAGATGTTCTAGCTAAACAACTGTCTCCCATATCCAGAAGGCCTAGTCCAGTCCCATAGGAGTCCACAGTTCATGGGTCTCCACCAATATGGTCGGTAATCTCTGCACATCTTTCCATCATGATCTCGACGTCCCCTGCCCGCAGAATCCCTCTTCTCTCCCATCAACTGGAATCCTGGAGCTCAGCCTGGCGCCCAACCATGGATCCCTGTATCCACCTCCATCAGTCACTGAATAAAGACTCTATGATGACAGTTAGGGTATTCACTAAACCAGTCCAGGCACCCCCTCGATCACTGCCAGCAGTCCAAAGTGGGGTCATCCCTGTGGATTCCTGAGAGCTTCCCCTGCACCCTGCCTCTTCCCACTCCCATGATGTCTTCATCTATCACAGTATCTCCTTCCCTGCTCTCCCACTCTGGCCTTGTTCCAGCTTGAACCTCCCATTTCCCTATGTTCTCACCCCCTATTCCTTGCCCTCCACCACCCTACCCCCACCCCTAGCCTGCTCATGCAGATCCCATCCACTTCTACTTCACTGGGCTATCCATGTGTCCCTGCCAGGGTCTCTTCCAGTCAGCTAGCCTCTGTGAAACCATAGACTGCAGTCTGGCCATCCCTTGCCCTACATCTAGTATTGACTTATGAGTGAGTACATGCCATGTTTGTCCTTCTGAGTCTGGGTTACCTCACTCAGGATGATATTTTCTAGTTCCATCCATTTGCCTGCAAATTTCATGATATCATCATTTTTTACTGCTGAGTAGTACTCCATTGTGTATATGTGCCACATTTTCTGTATCCATTCTTCAGTTGAGAGACATCTAGGTTGTTTTCAGGTTCATGCTATTACGAATAATGCTGATATGAACATAGTTTCTTTAAGTGTTCCTCAGCCATTTGAGATTCCTCTGTTGAGAATTCTCTGTTTAGATCTATACCCCATTTTTTAATTTCACCCTGAATGTGCCTGATCTCTTCTGTTTTAGTAGTGTTTTTTTTAGAGTTTTATAGTGTTTTGATTATATTCAACATCTCTGCTAAAACTCTCTCTTAATTTATTCCCATTTCCAAGTCACCCAAACGTGTCCTTTTTCTTTTTTTTCTTAAAAAAAAAAAACTACAAGGCCAATCTATGCTGTTCAAATGCTCTTGCTTGTGTAACCTTATACTGGTGAGTGGTCAACCTCCCAGGGTTCAGCTCCCAGAGAAAACTTTCTCCCTCTCCCAGTAGCCAGCAACCACCAATAACTCCAGGGCTCAGGGTGGAATTGTGTGCCCAGCTCTGGGATATGATCTAGCTTGGGATTACACAGACTTGGTTCATGCTGTTTCAACTGCAGTGAGTTCATATGTGCAGATGTACTGCTAGGTCCAGAAGGTATGTCTCCTTGTAGTTACCCATTTTATCAGACTTATATATACTTTTTATGCCTTGTCTTCTGCAGTGATTCCTGAACGTGAAATGAGAGTAGAGCTGTGTTCCCTCTATGGCTGAGTATTCAGAAATCTCTCATTCCCTGTAGCTTGGTTACTTGTGGGTCACCATGGTAATCATCAACTGCTGAAAATAAAGGTTCTCAGATTAGGGATGAGAGATTACTTGATCGATGGGTATAATGATATGTCACCAGGAGTCATTTTAATACCATGGCGATTTAGCAGCATAATAGTAGTAGGTTATCCTCTAAGGTCTGTGGCATGTCTATCTACAGATTCTTAGATAAGTGGTTCGTTAGAAATGCAATGGTTCATATCATTACTCTTTTTGTTTCCTTGTGTATTTTACGAATTGTAGTCTTTTAATTCTTACAATAAAGAATACTTTGACCTTCTTTTAAGCTAATTTATCTGATTAATAAAATCATCACACTTTGGAATGCTTTATTATATTCTAATAGCTCTTATTTTTCTACTTCAAAATGTTTTAATCTATGTGGTCACATATTCTTTATAAGTTATGTTTATATTTAAATTATTAAATAAGTTATATTTATAAGTTATGTTGTTTTTATTCTGCTCTTAAATTTTTGTTTGAACTGAGGATCAAACCCAGGGCCTTGTGCTTGCTAGGCAAGCGCTCTACCACTGAGCTAAATCCCCAACCCTAAATTTTTTTTTTAATCTTTAGACTTTGTCATGGGATTGGAGACAGATAGAATCCTTGTCATTACCCAGATACAGTTTCTGATATTTTTTTTCATGCATATTTTTTTTCTGAAAACACTGCACTGGTTCTCTCTAATGAATCTCCTATCTATTTTTAAATTAAGTATCAAAAATCCTTTTGTCCTGAACATCTTACTAGATATGATAGAAAATATTGGTCAGGGTGAAAATTTGTCTTGCTTACTTTGTTTTTATTTCAGAGTCCTTTCCTCTGGATGTCATTTGACTTCTCTGTAGATTTCCATAATGCTCACCCCAAATGTTTTTAATAGCTTGACATCTGCTTTGCTAAAACTCATTGGGTATTGCTTAGTGCTGCTCTGCTAGCTAATATAGTCATCTTAACTCATAAAAGTAGATGTGAGAGGATTGTTGAGTGAATGAATAAAATTATACTCATGAGAAATTAGGATAGTTTTTTTCTCTTTTACATAATGCCTTTCATTATTGTTTGATGAGGTTTGGACTTTCAATATTTGTCATTTTTCTCCAGTAAATTGAATAAAATTATAATGCTATTAGTGAGGAAGGGGCTTGGGTAAGAAAAAACTTCTAGGGAAGTAATTTGATGTATATAATATATGGCATGAAGACCTCAACTAGACACATCAGACTATGCTTTGCATTGTTAAAAATAAATGCCCAAACCCTTTCTCTTTCCCCAAGAGAAGAAGAGACCCAGGGATATGTCTCAGTGAGTAAGGTGCTGGTCATATAGCATGAAGAACTGTTTTCAGATCCCCAGAACACACCATAAAGCTGCATACATAACACATGTCTATAACTCCTGTGTGGGGAGCAGAGGCAGAGGAAACAGGTGGATCTGGGGAGCTCATGGGCCATCCAGCATAGCCAAATATGAAACTGGTGGGTTTTTTCAAATTTCATTACTTCTTAATATTTTTAATCCATAAAATTTTGATAAGCTAACTTTCTTTTTTTTTTTTTTTTTTTTTTTTTTTCAAGACAGGGTTTTTCTGTGTAGTTTTAGTGCCTGTCCTGGATCTCACTCTGTAGGACAGGCTGGCCTCGAACTCACAGAGATCCACCTGGCTCTGCCTCCAGAGTGCTGACTTTAAAGGCATGCACCACCACCGCCCAGCTTAAGTTAACTTTCTAATGGGGTTCAATGTGATACTATCATGAAGAAATGGGAATTTATAACATTTTCATCTTATGTTTATGATTTTAAGTGTTTTTTTTCTAGTTTTCACAGAATATATTGCTTTAAAGTAAGATGTGGAATGCATATTATATTATTTTTAACTTCAGAAGGAATTCTGTCGTACTTCTTAATATGGACTTTTCTATATTTTTGAAGCGTCAATATTTGTACCCAGTCCACCAAAACATGTACTGCTTTTTAGGGCAGAGTATAGACTTACTAAAAGCAAGTAAATGATATTTATATACCCTTTGCACAAACAAATCATTGTACTCTACAATTTACTTAAATGCATGTCAGCTATTTTCCTTGGTTAATTGCAGGTGTTTGCATTTTGAATTAATATTCCACTTGTGGAGTAACATATTTTGGTTTTAGTTTATAGATAAAATTGATAATACCTTGATAGTTGTAGTTAATCTTGTTTCCTGATTTGATTGCATCTACAATCAACTCAGAGAAAAGTCACTGGGCACACCTGTGAGGAGTTTTCTCAACAGGGTTAATTCAAATGGGAAGGAGATCGTGAATGTTGGTGGCACCTTACAGTGGCAGCCTGGATAAAAGGAAGTCCAGTGGAAAACCATTTCTCTTTCCCTGCCTGCCTTTGCATCTTGCTGTTAAGTTTGTCTACTGTATTTGAGCCCATCGTCCCTGCTGCTGCTGAAGTCATACTTTGCTGATTTGAGAACCAAGCTTCCTCATGCTTCTAACATGGATTGAAGTTCACTGTTACTTCTCCAGGCTTCCTCCAGATCTTCTGCACAAGATTGAGACTCATGAAATGAGCAGCCATCAGGTTCTCAGACTGTCCACTGGGAACACAGCCGTTGTTCAACTATTCAGATTGTATCCTATGAACCAATCTGATATATCACTTTTTAATAAATATATTAGTTCTGTCATGTGTGTTCCTCTAGGACACCCTGGCTAATACCATAGAACATAGATTAAAAATAATGTAACTGTTTGTAAGTTTTATATATTTTTTCTAGTCCTAGAGAATAACTCTTCTCTTGAAATAACTCTAGAGGAATAATATGAAATAAAAAGTACATGTAATATAGAATAAGTCACTCCAAACCTTACCCATGTAGAGATATAACAACACAATCACTAACTTGTTGTTTTTAATCTAGATTTCAACTGTTTGATTTTACCAGTAAATGCTTGGGAGCCAGATGCTGGGGTGAAAACCTATTAGCTCAGAGAGGCGGAGAAAGACCTTCCTCCTCCACTGATGTCTCATAAAAGAGGCCTTTATCCTATGCCGTCTCAAACAAAACCTCCTCAACCTTAATGTTCTTCCCTTTTACTTCCTGTTCACCTCTCTTCTGACTCCCTCTTATTCTCTATGTTTTTTCTGTTCATTTCCTGTCAACTGGTTGCTTGTTTCAGCTCCTGACCTATGGTTGACTTTATTTAATCCTGTTTATAATGTTCAAGCAGAAAGCTCTTGGATTAAAGGTGTGTGCTAGGGCTGAGCTACACCACAACTAGAAACAGCTTTTTCAAGTAAATATGCAATCTTGGGATTCACATTGTGATCATATATCCTGCAACACTTCCCTATTTTATCTAAATAAAAGGGAAAGGTTTTAACTCTAACATAGTAAAGCTATTTATAATAATTAAGCTATTTCTACAAGCATTCTACAATGCCTAGCTTGGTTGTATTTGGTAGTATTAGGATTAAGTATTCTTTAATTCAAACTTCTGTAAAATGTTCATGTCAGTCTCATATGAACTCAGCAATTTGAATGTCCTGAGTAGTTTGTAGTCCAAAGCTGATCTTTGGGTGGTGTTTGTCAGTTTAGTGGCAATTCCGATTAGGTAGAACACAGCAGTCAATCCAGAGGCGTTTGCTGTTTGTGCAGAACAGGAAGCTTGGCATGGGCGACTGTGTTAGTCAGGGACTCCAAAGCCAGAATCTCAGGCCAGTCAACTGGAGGTGGGCGATACCACTTGGCCAGTTTATTCTTTATCTTGGGACATTTTCTCTTGATGAGCCATCCATTTTCTTCAGATGTTTCACTTGTCCAGTGGTCTCCAGATTCCTTAGCTGGATGCTTTTATTCTCCTGGAAAGATAAAAGCAAAATCATGCCCCAACCCTACATCTGGGGTGTTCCTTTTTTTTTCTGGTTATATCTTTCATAGGGCAAAATGTTTTTTGGCAACAGAAAAATGTATTATCTTTCAATTAAAATTTCTTCTGAAAACTTGAAACTAAACATACCTTAACCTTAGTGTGTGTGAATAAATAGACCCTTTCTCTTTATATATAAATTCAAGGTTTAAGTATATTTATTTTTAGATCACAGAGGACATTCACTTTAAATTTCAGCCTGCCCTTTTGCAAGTAGATTTTGAATTTAAATCACTGTAATCCTTATGTGCCTTCCTCTGCCTCCCAAGTATTGGGATTAAAGGCATGTGCCTCCCAAATGCTGGGATTAAAGGTGTGAACCACCATCTGACTATGGATTCCTTATAACAGTTATTCTCATAAGGTTGTCCTGGTTTAATTTGGTTCTCCATTTCCTCTTATTTTTTAGTGTTAAGGGTAAACTTTTAAGTTTTTTGAATGTGTAATCTATCATTCTTGCTAATTTATTCTTAATTTGTTCACTGGCAAATTATAATATTCTAGTCTTAATGAAACAAAATGCCAATTTGTCCAGTATTTAATTATTCTCAGATGTTTTGTCTGTCATGCCTGTATGAGCTACATAAAATTTGATGTATTTACTAAGTTTTGCTAGGTTTTGCCATTTCCATTCATGCCTCTGATGACCAGATATCTTTGCCATTTATCTGCAAGGGTTGTGACCTGAGGTTCCAAATCAACCCAACCAGACACAAGAGGTTACCATAAGGTGATATTTAATGCAGGGCAGCACAAAAGAAGTGGGGGAAGGGAAGAAGGCTGATTAACCAGGGCCGCAGAACAGACTCGGAAGTTCAATTGCAACCCCAAATGTCAGTTGAAACAAATATTTAAGCACAAAAATCACAAACATTTTTTTTTGCCAAATCAGAGTTAAAATTTTCACTAATCAGGATTTAGAGATTAGAAACTTCCTTGAATTGTCCATTACTGCCAACTGATATGCAATGCAGGCCTTTCAGTTCAACCAATCAGTTTCATTTTTTTCTCTGTTGTTGAGAACAGCCACAATGTTTCTACAGAAGTAAAGATGTATAACAACTGTTTCTATGGTTGAAGAATGAAGTGGGTCAGCTATTGGAAAGTTCCCAGCCAATAACATACAGTCTGAAGTCAAAATGGCAGCACTTAAGACAAGTTGTTTTTTGCCTGTTCCCAACACCAGCTAGTGGTTTTCTATTTTGATAACCATGTAGCCATATCATTGACATACACTGTGAATTGGAGAAGATAGAGATCTTTCTTTTTGCTTTCATAGTTGTTTGTCAGCCAACGTTGCTGTGCTGATTTTGCAGTTCCTTCCTCATTATTATAGACCATTCCCTGGTCTATAGGCTGCCACTTTCCACGTAGTTTTGGTTCCATCAATGGTTGATCAGCCATCAGTGAACCATAGGTTAGCCAAATGTTGTGACCATTCCATTGGTCCCCACAGTCCAATAGGTGACTCTTTTGGGGAGGAGTGAACAGTTTAGGGATGGGGATTATGAGCAACTGAGCTATTTCTTCAGTACAGGAAAGGCACAGACCCCTTTGCTACCACATCCTGGTCACAAAGGAATTCAGTTAGGTACCAGTTCCACTGTAACACTTTTCCTTCCATGGCTAAACCCACAAAAGACTCTGTTTTCAAATAGATCCAATCCATCATTGTACAGGGTGCGCTTATGACCATAGGATGCTTAGCAACAATTGAATGTAAGGTCTCCATGCCACATAAAATATCCAGATATATTTATCAAAGAAAGAACACTTATTCTCCATATATTGAAAGCATTTGCAATAGAAGCCAACAGGCAAATGTTGTTGGACTCCATTTTGCTTTATAAAGAGCCCTCCATTGCCCATTCACCAATAAATATGATATCCATAATTAGGGTCTCATCTGATTCCATATTGGTCAGGGTTGCATGCATAGAGAAGAGCTTACCAGCAGTTGCAAAAGCTGCTGTTTGTTCCTGTCCCTATTGGAAATTAGCCGCCTTTCTGGTAACCTAGTAGAGGGTTTTTATAATAATCAGTAAATATAGTATGTGATTTCTCTAATGTGCAAACATACCAATTAGGAACTGTATCTGAGTTTTGTCCCTGGGTGGTGGGAATAAAAATGTGTGTCACCACCACCTTGTTCATTATAACTCAAGAATTTAGAAAATAACTAAATTATAGAGATCGTTCTGTCTCTGCTGGGATTAAAGGCACAGGCTACCATCACCCTACTCAAACATCTTATCTTAGCTCTAAATCACTACAACTCTTAAAGATGTAGAAAACAAGCTTGAACTGTAGTAACCCTTTGAATTTACTTAAGCATTTAAAATCTCTTAATTCTGCTTTTATCAGCAAAAGACAAAAATATCCTTTTTGTTTAAGAAGAAAACTCAAAAGCTGATATCCAAGATGACATGAGCCACATGGCAATCTACAGTCTAACATTCTAACAGCAAATTAAGACATGTGGTTTAAATAAAACCATTTTCATTTCATGACAGTAAGGCAAGTATGCCTTTGGTAAATTATCATTTGAAAATATTATTATTATTTTATTTTTATTCTTTTATGCCTGATCAAATGATTGGCATTTATTAATCTTTATACATTAGTTTAATCGAGTGACCAAGCTGTCTGAAGAACTATCATCTCACCTTATTTGGGAGGTCTCTCCTGTTTGAATCTAATCTAATCACTATCAATAGTGATGGTATCCACAGCTTTTCTTCTCCTTTGGAAACAAAGACAAAACCTCTCACCTAATGTAACATACTTTCCAGTTTCCATTCTGAGGTCAACACATCTATAAAATATTAGACTGATTTAATTCAGTAGTTTTTTTTCAACTATTGAATGTCTCTCTACAGTTGTTGTTTGTTCCTTTCCCATTAGCATTTTAAAATTTAAAATTAATAAATCACTGTGTAATCTATTTCTGGAGGTCTTTATTATCTCTTTCTATATATTAAGCATGTCTTTTAAAGTGTGATTAGATCTTTCTATAACCACTTGTCCTATAAGATTGTACAGTATACCTGTAATATGCTTCATGTTTTAATATGCAAAACTGATTCATTTTACAAGAGACATATGCTGGAACATTTCAGTCTTAATTTGTACCCATAACAACTATAATTTTTAAATGTGCAATTATAGAATTAGTCTTTTCAAAACTTAAAACAGTTGTCCATTGAAATCTTAAATATTTAACTGTGGTATGGTGGACATACTTTAATTTTCCAAACTTTGCAAAAAAAAGATAAATTTTAGATTGAGGAAACTGTTTACAAATTATTCTAATGGATACTGTACAAAATATTGACACAAGGTGGAGCTGTTCAACATTCCTTGAGGAAGAACTTTCCACTGACACCTTTTAACAGGTTGAGAATTATTATAAATAGGCACTGTGAAAGCAAAATTTTCTTTATCCTGCTCTTGTAAAGGTATAGTTTAAAAAAAAAGTAGAAGTCTTTTAAATCAATCACTATAATGGACCATCCCTTAGGTAATAATTAAGGCAAGGGAATTCCAGGCTATAAAGAGCACATTGGCTGAATCACCTTATTTATGGCTCTTAATTCTATTAACATTCTCCATTTTCCATATTTCCTTTTTAATGAAAAATACAGGAGAATTCCTAGCATTGGTAAATTCTTCACTATGTTGAACATTTAGCTAGCTGCTCCTGTGCCAGCTGTTCCAGTGCCTATAATTTTTTCTGATATCAAAATCCATTGTTTCACCCACACAGGTTTTTTAGCTAACCATTTTAAAGACAGGATGATTGGTACCTTTGAAATAGCAACAGCTATTGTGCCTTGCTTATGTACAACCTGAATGGTCTGTGACTGTTCTTGATAATACCTTTTGATATTTCTCTCAGAAGTGTTCTTTATTTTATGGTTTGTTTCTGAGATTGGAGGAATATTAATATATCTTTTGCATTGCTGCAATACATCACATCCCCATAAATTCATGGCTATATTATGTGCCTTTAATTTTCCTATTTGTCCTTCTGGCCCTATACATTCAATCCACCTAGCATTCTGTTTATATGAGTTCCAATCCCTAGAAGAGGCCAATCTGGATGCCAAGATTTTGGTAAAATTATTTGTTGTATCTGCTCCTGTGTCTACTAAACCTTCAATTTCAATGCCAGTTATTTATATTTTTAGCTTTGGTCTCTGATCATTTATAGCAGTTTACTAAAATACGTATTTTCTAGTCTCTGCTGAATTTTTTGTTTTAGCCATGTTCCTTCTGTTTGGATTATCTCTAAAAAGTTATTGTTTCTAGGAATGTCTTGCCTACAATCTCTTTCCAAATGACCTTGATTACCACAATTAAAACATCTGACATCTTGATTTATCTTGAAACTTTTAGAAATTGCTGTGGACATCTGTATGCTGTGTTGCTATGATTGATTGATAAATAAAATGCCAGGCAGGAAGTCTGGGTGGGACAAAGAGAGAGGAGAATTCTGGGAAGTGGAAGGTTGAGTCAGGAGATGCTGCCAGCCGCAGCCGCCATGAGAAGTAAGATGTAAAGTACCAGTAAGCCACAAGCCACTTAGAAACTTATAGATTAATTGAATTTGATTAATTTAAGATATAAGAACTAGATAGCAAGAAGCCTGAGCCATTAGGCCAAACAGTTTAAATAATATAAGCGTCTGTGTGTTAATTTTGGGTCTGAGTGGCTGCAGACCCAGGCGGGACTGGTGATAATGCCAGCTATAAGAAATTACTTCTCGCCGGGCAGTGGTGGCGCACGCCTTTAATCCCAGCACTCGGGAGGCAGAGGCAGGCGGATCTCTGTGAGTTCGAGGCCAGCCTGGGCTACAGAGTGAGTTCCAGGAAAGGCGCAAAGCTACACAGAGAAACTCTGTCTTGAAACCCCCCCCCCCAAAAAAAAGAAATTACTTCTCCTATCAGAGTAGCATCATAAAAGAGAGTTCTGGTATCAGCTGTATTTATAATCCATTCATTTACTGGTGCTGATCTTGCCTTAAAGGCCTAATCACCCTTTTGCATTCTGAATTAGCATTTTCAAAAGTCAAAGATTTGATTAATATTTGTCTGACTTCTGAATCTGATACTATTCTATTTACTACTGAAGTTAATCTTTGCAAAAAATCAGTGAAGGCTTCTTTTGGGGCTTGCTTATATAATTTTAACTGAGACCTCTTTCCTGGTTCTTCAAATTTTTCCCAAGCATTTAAGCTCCTAAAGAACAAAGCACCAAGGTATGATCATCAAATCCAAGCTTTAATTTGTAATTCAGCATATTGACCTTCACCTAGAATCTGAATATTAATACCTTTAGCCCCGTTTCATTGTTCTATGGCCCTAGCTTCCTCTTTCCACCACGTTTTTCATTGTAACTGAAGACCAGTTTCTAATATTGCTGTTGTCAAATCTTTCTAGTCTTAGGGGATAATTCTGCTCTGTGTTGCCCATGAATTTAATATCTGCTTCACATAGGGTGAATGAATACCATGTGAACTGACTGCTTCTTTATACCTCCATAAATGTAATATTTCTATAGGATTTATTTTAACTTCTACATAACCTTGGGAGTGACTATCATCTGCTTGTATAGTAACTGGATAAACTAAGTTGGATTTTCTAACAACTTTGGGCTGCCCCTCTTCTGTTTCATCATGCTGTGGCACAGTAGGTTCTTCTCTAAATTGCTCTGTGTGTGTGTGAGTGTTTTTCTTATTTTCATTTATAAATCTTTTTTAAGGCTTGTATCTTATAGATCCACTTTTCATATTTGGCAAAATTTACCACTATGACTATTAAGGCTAAAATATGAATTACCAGACTGATAATTATTAGAATCTGTAATCTGTTCATCTCCATTGTCATGTATCTTTTTATTTTCTGCTTCTATTTTCAAGTCTTCTAAATTAGCACTATATAGGGTCCTAATGCCCTATATTATGATATGTCCCATTCTTAAAGTGAAAGATTTTTCCTTTGAATATTACTTAACTTTCTCTTTGAGAACTTCCCAAGTGTCTCACCAAATATAATGTCTTCCCAGTTTGTCCATAGCTGGTATGAGTTCTCTGTTCATGTGGTTGTGCCATGTATTGGAGCACCAAATGTTGTTTTTATCTAAATCTCAATCATTTGATTTTTGCCAATAATTACTTAGGAGTCAGATGCTGGGGTGAAAAACCTGCTTGCTCAAAGAGGCAGAGACAGCACTTGGCTGACCTTCCTCCTCCACTGACATCCCAGAAAAGATGCCGTTCTCCTACACCATCTCAAACAAAAACTCTTCATACTTAATGACCCTTCCTTCTACTTCATGTGCATCTCTTTATCCATCCCACTGACTCCCTCTTACTCTCTCTATTTTTTTTCTGTTCACTTCCTGCCAACTGGTTGCTTGCTATGCCTCTTCACCTATGGTTGACTTTATTAATCCTGTTTACAATATTCAAGTAAAAACCTCTTGAATTAAAGGTATGTGCTAGAGCTGAACCACATCACAACAATATGAAACAGGTTTTTCCAGTAAATAATGCAATCTCGAGTTTCATAGTGTGATCAAATATCCTGCAACACTCACTTCAAGATGTTTTCATCCTTCTTTATCCAACTTATCTTCATGTAGACATATAAATATTTTGAGAACTGGGAGATAAATAGCAGGTTCAGTGATTAAAATCATGTGCTGTTCCTGCTGAGGACCCTCATTAAGTCCTCAGTACCCACATCAGGTAGCTTATAACCGCCTGTAACTCCAGTTACAGGGGATCTGACAAATTCCGGCCTCCACAGGATCCTGTACAAAGGTACACATACCTACATTCAAATACACACATACACATAATAACATTAACATTAATACTTTAAAATACTTGATAACATACTCTATATCATGAACTTTTCTCCATATAATTTAGAATGTCAAGAAATAGTATTCTTATTGTCAGACATAATATAAATTACATGGTTCTTCTGTGTGTAGTGTTGTTTTCAATGTTAGTCATGAAAAATAATGTATTAGTGACTATGAGGAATGGGAACTTCTCCTAATAATAAGCCATAGAGACACAGAGAAGCAAAAATCAGGCATTTATTTTATTATTTTACAAAGCCAGAGGTCAGCTATGAATGGGTATGTTGATTGGGTACAGAGAGCAATGTTCATGACTCCTTTTCCTCATTGGCTGATTAATCAGGAGGGTCCAATCTTATACATCATCTGAGCTTTATCTTTCTCTCTGTCATTTACATTTTTTAAAAATAAAAATATGTGGATTCCTTTTTTTTGTTTTAAAGCTTATCAGGTACATAGCCTTGTCACATCTTTAGACAAGCTTCGCTATTAACAATTTTCTACTCTAATAAATTTTAGTTTGAGTTTAGCTAGACTAGCAGTGTTAACAAAGTACCTGAGTTTTCCTGTTCATTTGTTGATGGACTTACACTGACACACAAGCACTTTAGAAAATAGACCATTATTTTGTATTTCTTTCAGTGACCATCTTAGAAACTAAGCAGTGTCACTATTGTCCTGGTTTTGTTATGATGTATGAGCAGGAGTAATTTGACTTCTATGTATATGAGCATTTAATGGAAACTGTTTTGCT
The DNA here is from genome assembly GCA_902168415.1 of Peromyscus melanophrys. Classification (NCBI taxonomy): domain Eukaryota; kingdom Metazoa; phylum Chordata; class Mammalia; order Rodentia; family Cricetidae; genus Peromyscus; species Peromyscus melanophrys. Next base: position 38,906 of record CABHPR010129011.1, read on the forward strand.
ATAAGTTGGCTCCAATGTGCACTCCCACAAGCAATGTACTTAACTGCTCAATTCCATACCCTTGCAGCTATTATCCTTTAATACTGTTCAGTTCAGAGACAGATAATTGTATTTTATTCTAATTTACATGTCTTTGATAACTGGCAACTTGAACACTGTGTCATGATTAATTAGACATTTACTTCTCTCAGTGAACTGAGCCAGGCTGTTCCTTGCATATAACCATCCAGTGATAATTTCTTCAATGTCCTTTTGATCCACAGGGGACAAGAAAACCAAAATCCCTCATATTAACATGCAATAGAACTGTGATATTCTATGTGCACTTACTGTCTACAGTGTTTTCAATGAGCCACTTAATCATTGGTTTTTGGTAGACTCATTAGAACCATTCACCCCATTCTCTTCTCCAAAGGAAAGTTAATCTCAAGAAAACAAAATAGGTGTTCTGTTAAGAAGTTAAGTATAAGTTTGGAAATAACAGACTAAATAAAATTTAATAATTTCACAGTGGTTTTTAAGTCTTCAAAATTAATAAAGAAGTTAAACATAACACCTTTTCTGATAAGACCTTTTCATACTCCCAGAAACCTAAACAATACATAAATATAGAGCATATGGCAAAAGTAACCTGAAATCCCATCATATCCAAGTGACCACTAATAACCTGTTAACATTGTAGCATTGAGTCTTTAGTATGCCCATGAATATTTTATTTTCAATTTAAATTCTTATAATTTCACATGTGTATCCCCATTACCAGCCCTTATCACTCTCATACTGGGCCCCTTCTTTCCTTAAATTGTTTCCACCCTACTTTATGTCTATTTTTCTTTTTTATAGGTCTTGAAGAGGTAGTCATTCCTGCTATGTGTTTGTGATTACATGACTCAAGTCATGTTTAGAAGACAGTGTTTAACAGGACTCCTCCCCACCCCAGCCCCATCCTCTTCCAATCTTGACCTCCTTTCTATGATGTTCTGTGGGCCTTGGAAAGAGTGATATGGACGTTCCCTTTAGGGCTGTCATTTATTCTCAGCATTTGAGTCATTTACTGAACCTTTTATGGCATCTGTAGTGGTATTTGCTCCACCCATGACCTTGGGCTATATGGTCCAAAAGAGGCAGTGCTTCTTGCCTTTGTAAGCGACCTCTTAAAAGGAAAGGGAGAGGGGTCACAAGGTCCCTTCTTCCTGTTTCCTGCTTCCTGGTGTAATCTTCCTGCCAGGTAGATCACTCTTTGTTAGATCAGAGGACAACTTCAGCTGTCTACCCAGTTCTATCTTCATGAGTGTATTTCCTCAATGTATCCTGATAAATTTCCCTAATAGTCCTTAAGCAGACTCCTGTGGATTTCTCACGAGGGAGATGGCTCAGCGGTTAAGAGCACTGACTGATGTTCTAGAGGATAAGGGTTCAATTCCCAGGCCATCTGGTGTCTGGTCACATCAGGATAAAAATAAGAAAAAGAAGGAAGGGAGCATGTGACTCCTCCTCCTTTCCTTTTAAGAGGTCATGTACAACAGCAAGAAGCACTGCCTCCTTCAGGCCATATAACTCAAGGTTAGGGGCAAAGCAAATACCACTATAGACATCTTCTTCCAAGTTCAGCCCATGTTTAATTGTGCTTCTTTTCTGACTCTCAGATTTGATTCTGGCCAATCTCATCTGTGTTCCGTTGTGGTTTTGGTGACACGATCTTCTTCCTATGTCAGCTTCATTCTCTCTGTACTTTCTGACTATCCTTGAATTGCTTTCTCATTTCAGTTGATATTTGAATATAACTTACATTCCCTTGCTCTTGGGTTGCCTTATATTCTCGTCTGGATAATAAACCTGGGCACATCTTGGCTAGGAACAATCCCATCTGGAAGGACCAATTGGAAAAATGTCATTCACTATTCTTGCCTTCTATCTATCACAAACATGTTGCTCTCTTAGTAAAATTTAAGGAGTCAAAGTAATGGGGATAACAGCCAAGATGGGAAAAGTACTAGTGATTTTGTTTGACATTATTTTACTAGAACCTTGTAACAACTTTAAATCCCTGGTTTTTGTTTCATTATGATAACCTGTTAGTGAACGATATTATTTTTAATTTTGAAAAGTGTGTATGAATTTCAGAACTCCACTCTTCATGGAATCGAGCTAAGAAAGTATCTTAGTAGTTGACATAAGCAGCAAAGTCATTCATTCACATAAATATTCCAGTATTGATATCTACAGATTTCATAATAGAGAATAAGTTTGCTTAAGTTCTTTAAAACATTTACTCTCATGTGCAATTTACATGGCAACTATTCAGTGCCCTTACCAAACAAAGCAGTCAATGTCCATGTAGAGACCTTCAGAAATCAATCCAGAACCCAAAGCTGCTAACTTACTGGTTGTTCCTAACATATTGTTCCTAATTCTCCTAGAAATTTATTTGAAATGAATGTGCTTCACTAACTCACCATTTCTCAGAATCAGAGGGCATCAAAGACTTTTCTTCTGTTGTATTTTTACCCAACAGAGAAAGATTTTTCTTTGAAAAAGAGAGAATAAGGAAGGTTTCTAATGCAAACTCTGAAAGTGTGCTAAATATCCATCTGAATGAGATGTTTCTGCTCGATTTTTCTGACAAGGATTAAAGCATAAAGTTGATATATATTTGAGTTGTTATCATCTCATTATGGTATGGAAAAAGAGATGGTTCACTGGTCAGAGAAGGACTTACTATAGTACTCAGACATTTTCTGTATCCTTAGTCCCCATTTCCCTGGCAATTTTTCTGTTGCAAAATGATAAAAATTTCCCTGGAGAATGATATCCCTTTCTAAACATGCAGTCTATATATAGATCCCTAATAAATGCAGCATAGGTCTTAGTTAAAAAACAAACAGCATTCTTCATCCTCCTTCGCAACATCCAGTGTCATTGTAATTACCTGCTGTAGGTACTCCTCTATAGCCACCCATTGAGAAGACAATTCTCAACTGCATATGGAAAAATAGAAAAACCTAGGATAGTTAAAACAATCCTGAACTACAAAGGGACATGTAGGGACATGAAGGTGACCCTAATGAGGACTTCTAGTAATAGAGGACATGGAGTCTCAACAGGTCCTCTCTTGCTACCAGGCAAGGTTTCAGGTGGCAGATTGTGTTACATTCAATTGAATTGTTGGTTAAGGGAGTCCCATTGAAATCCCCAAATAACCCTGGCTATTGCTAAGACAAGGAATTGCTCTCTGCAAACTGACAGCAGAGCCTCATTGTGAAGGAAAGCCCCCACTTGTAAATGTGGAAAATTTGAGCTGGTGCCTACATGGAGCTTTCACCCCTATGTTCTACTCTCTTTGGTAAGGGAAGGTACATTGTAGACCACCAAAACAGAAAAGTGGATACCACCCCAGCCACAAAACCTTTGTCATGCCTGCATAATATGCTAGGGCAATGGTGGCACAGAACTCATGGGAGGAGCCAATCAATCTCTGATATGACTTAAGGGCCAATCCATAAGAAGGAACCCATACCCAATACTGCTTGGGTAACCAAGAACCAGAGACTATAAAGCCCAGAGACCTAGGGTAAAACCAAACACTGAATAAATAAGTAAATAGAAACAAAAATGACTCCAAATGATATTCTGTTATATTCATAGATCAGTACCTTATCCAGTCATCATCAGAGAGACTTCTGGCAGCAGATGGGAAAAATGCAGAGATCCACTGCCAGACATTATGTGAAGTGAGAGTCTTAATAGGAGGTTTCTATCAAATCCATCCCCTCAGAGCTCAGGGAATCAATCCTCAGTGGAAGAGCAGGCAGAAATTGTAAGAGCCAGAGGGGATGGAGGACACCAGGAGAACAAGGTCCTCTGAATCAATTAAGCAAGGAACATATGAGCTCACAAAAACTGAAGCAGCAAGAACAGGGTCTACATGAGTCTGCACCAGGTTTTCTGTGTATATTATGGTTGTTAGCTTAGTATGTTTATGGAACTCTTGACTGTGGGAACAAGTGGTTTTCTGGCTATTGTGTGTGCTTTTGTGATTCTTTTTCTCATGTTGGGTTGCTGTGTCCAACTTCTATATGATAGCTTTTGCTTCTTCTTAAATTTTATTTTGTCATGTTTGGTTGTTGTCTCTTGGTACATTTTTTTCCCCAAGTGAGAGAAAGAGAGGGAGTGAATCTGGAGGGGAGGGGAGTGTCTCAGATAGGGTTTCTATTGCTGTAATAAGACACTATGACTACAGTAACATTTATAAAGGAAAACATTTAAGTGAGTGGCTTACAGTCCAGGGATTTAGTCCATTATCATCATGGTGGGATATGGTGGCATGTCAGGCAAACATGGTCCTGGAGAAGGACCTGAGAGTTCTACATCTTCATCTGTGGGCAGTGGAAGAAGTCTGGTCTACACTGGGCATAGCTTGAGCATAGAAAATCACCAAACTGTCCCCCAGAGTCACACCCTTCCTCCAACATGGCCATACCTATTCCAACAAGACCACATTTCTTCATAGTGCCACTCCCTATGAGCTTATGGGGGCCAATTACATTCAAACTACCACAAGGAGGTAGGAAGAACCTAGGAAGGAGGGAAAATTATAATCAGGATCTATTTTATGAGTAAAGAGACTAGTTTCAATAAAAGGAATAATAGTAATAAAATACTACTACTACTACCACTAATAATAATAATAATAATAATAATAATAATAATAATAATAATAATGATAATAATGATAGAGCATGCCTATTAGGGACAGGTATGATGATTCAGTGGTTAAAGGTGATTGTTGCCTGATGATACAAGTCTAGCAACTGGAAACCAATATCTAGGGCCTATGGGGAATACATTAAAAAAAACCTTTAAAGACTTTATAAAGAGGCTTTGTATACTCTTTGTATATCACAAAACATTTATATTTTATTTAAATGTATGTGTGTGTGTGTGTGTGTGTGTGTGTGTGTGTGTTTTGAGATAGGGTTTTGCTATGTCTTATGCTCAGAGAAATTCTCCTGTCTAAACATTTTGCATGCTAAGATTGTAGATATGGGCCATCATGCCCTCCTCTCAAACTTGGTTTCAATAAGAGTTTTCAAACATTTGTAATCTCATTTCTATTATTTATTTATTCTTAAAGAATTGTTTTCTTGTTTTTTCTTTTATTGAAAGTATATTTTTTCATACAATATATTCCCACTACAGTTTCCCTACCCAACTCCTCCCAAATCCTTACTATCTCCCCTTCCATCCAAATCCACACACTTTCCATATATCTCTTCTTAGAAAACAAACAGGCATTAAAAATAATAACTAAGTTCAACAAAAACACACTAAATAGGACAAAACAAACATTGTATTTTTATTATTTTTAACTATACATATACATGCACATCTGTGTACAGGTATGTGCATATGTATGCAGGTTCCCCTTGAAGTCAGAGGCTTCAGATCCTGCTGTAGCTGAGCTATAGGCATTTGTAAGCTGACTTACATGATGCTGGGAACCAGACTCACATCTTCTGCAATAGCAGTGCAAGTTTTACAGTTATCAGTGAATGAAAGGGTGATCATAGATGGAAGAAAATAGGGTGGGACAGGGGCCACCCCGAGCCATAATGCAGATCCACAAAATCTCTGCCATTCCCTGGGCACTTCCCCAGCACACATTGTCTGATTCAGGAATCTGACGCCGAAGGAAAGTGTGGCAGCCTCTGCAGTGCCACTTGGTCCTTCATTAGCTAAGGTTGGACTGTGCTCTCATTATCACCACCTGACTTCCTCACTGGCCAGAGTCCACGCTGAGGTCAGGGAAAGGACAGCGTGACCCTCATTGTCATCATTTCTCTAAGCTACACTTGACAATCTAACAGCTGGAGGCTGTCAGCTAACTGCTTCTGCCTGATCTGAGATTAGAGTCTCTTCTTAGAGCCCTTCCCGATAGCTTTCCCCTAGGTCTGCCACAGAGCCTACATGAGAAGTGCTTTAGGTTTTCGTAAAACCTTCTACTCATTGAAATTGTCTGGTGCGCATACTAACCATTACGCTTGTTTAGTGTATTATAAACCCTCAATCACGTTAGTACATTCGAATTGGTCAGTGTTTGGGGTTTGTCGGTTTGATTTGTTTTAATGGCATGACTAATTGTTACCTTAGAATTGAAAAATCATGGATAAACTCATCTTAGAACCATATTTAAAACAAAAAAGAAAAAAGAAGGAAGGAAGGAAGGGAGGGATGGAGGGAGGGAGAGAGGGGGGGAGAGAAAGAAAGAAAGAAAGAAAGAAAGAAAGAAAGAAAGAAAGAAAGAAGGAAGGAAGGAAGGAAGGAAGGAAGGAAGGAAGGAAGGAAGGAAGGAAGGAAGGAAGGAAGGAAGAAAAGGTGCAGAGCTGGAGGTGACCCTGGTTCCATTGAAAAATTACAGCATTGTGTAACAGCTACTAATGACACTCAGTGTCCACCATTGTCAGTCACTTGGTCTCTGTCTACTTCTGTCTCTGTCTATACGTTTCTCTCTCTCTTTCTCTCTTAATAGTGAATCTTGTCATATCCTTCTCTTAATTTTGACTACTTAAAACTTAGTCAGTGGAAAGAAGTACCGTTAGATGCATATGGGACATTAGGGTTGTCCCAGCAACATTAATGTCTGGGTGTTTTGTCAACAAAACATCTTCAAAACACAGAATTTGCATGGGGAAACAGTTTTATAAGATGGTTGACCTAAAATGTCCTAATATTAAATCCCAATTAAAATTTTGTTGCTGTTGTTAATTGCTTTTGAAAAAAGACCTTGCCTATGATGATTTTAAGTCATAGCGATCCTCTTGCCTCAGCCTTCCTGATTGCTAGAATTACAAAACCAGTTGGAATATACCCTGCACCTTCTTCTACTGCCCAAGAATGGGCTAGGTCTCAGGCTAAATGAATCTAAGCTGTGATGTGATTGAAAAACATTGGACTTTCACAAAACACTAATATTTGATTCTATTTGTTTGAAAAAGTCAGGTAAACTGAGACTTAGTTCACTCTTACATAAAATCTAGATTACTAATTTTAAAGTGTGTTAGTATTTACTGTTTTTTGTTTGTTTGCTTTTTTTTTTTTTTTTTTTTGAGACAGGGTCTCATGTTTCTCGGCCTGGTCTGGAACTTAATGTGACTTTGAAAACCAGACTTTTGATTTTCCTGAATCTATCTTCTTGGTGATGGCATTATAGGTGTTTAAAACATCATGCCATTTTTTTATTTATTTTTGTGTGGCTCATGCTCAGATTGTATTCATGCTAAGTAGGCATTATCTAATTTAGCTATACCCCCAGCCTCACTAGCCAATTTAAATGCTTGTGTCCATCATCCCAACAACATTCTCTATGATGTCTCAGCTCTTTCTTATTCTGTGCATTTCATGAACCAATCTCAAGTCTTTATATATGATCGGCCTTCTTCCAGACAGAACTGTCAGATTCTGAATATTCTACACTATTGAGATCTTGAGGTCATCTTTTATACTTATTTTCCAACTTCTGTGCATATGAAAAAAATGTCTCCAATCTTGTTGCTATAGGTTCATTTTTAAATTTTGTTAGTGTAGATATTAAGGCAAACATCTGGCTTCAGTAAACATCTCATTTTTGTGTACTTTCTGTGTCATTGTCCATGAAAGACTGTGTGGATATTTTTCTAATATTCATATAGACATTAAGAATGCTTGTTTAAAGTTTTGAAAGAAGACCTTTATTTTCTACAATTATTCATTATGCACTAACTTTTTTATATGTTCATGGGTTTAAAAAATAAACATGTCAATTTATTATTATTATTACATCTTCACCACAGTTTCCTTAACTTTTTACAATAGCTCTGATCAGAAACCCAAAATCTTCCACCTATTTTCTGACAGCAGAGCAAAGAATTTGCTTTACTAAAGTTTATGCTTATTTCATTAGGTCATTATTTTTTTACCATAATTGAGTAATGAACTATCCAATAAATTTTTTGTTCTCTTTTACTATCCTTGCTTTCTTCTTTCTTTTTTTTCCCCATTTGGACAAACATATCGGTATTTTGAGAGGCAAACCTGTGTAATTTATTGGCTTCAATCTATCTTAACTCATCTTACCTTGAATTCTGCCAAGACTCTCCCAAGAGCCCTCCGTCCAGGTGTGGTTGCTAAGATACATGTTACTAATCTTCCACTAAGAAAATAGAGGTCATGGTATGTGGAAGAATATTTTCTAAAGGTCCTTAGTGATTGATTTCCTTTTGAATTTGGAGCTATTCATAAAATTAGAAAATGCTTTAACTTTTTCATTTTTATTTGAAGTATCTCAATTAAAAGGCACAAAACTGTATATTTAAAAAATGCTTGCTGCTATTCTTTCAATTAAAAATGGATTCTAATACATGCCAGTTACAGCATATTCCTTTTATTTCTAATATTTAAATGACTTATAATAAATGAGGCCTAGGAGTAATTTTGTTGAGAGGTCAAGTGTGGTGGCATACACCTTTAATGTAGTACATGGGTGACAAAGGTAGGCTATTTTAAGTTCAAGGCCAGTCTTTACTACATTTCAAGAGTCTGCCTCAAAATATAAATGGAGCCAGTTCATAGACCACATTTGTAAAGTGAAACATTGTATTTTCTATTCTGTCATGAACAACATTTAAAACATGGCCTATTAGGGAAGGATTCTGTAATTTTTAACATGTATTTTCTTTAGTTGATCCCAATAAAATGTTCACATTAAAAATGATGTTGATGGTGGTCAGGATCTCCTGTAACACCAGTTCTGTGGGAGACTGAGATAAGAGGATTGTAGAGGTTCATGGCACCAGTCTAAAAAATTGTGAGCCCCAGGTTCACTGAGAGACCTTGTCTCAAGGGATTAACAGACAGAAATGGAGCCAGATATGAAGCTTTCTTTTTGCCTCTCTGTGTACAAACACACAACTCTCTCTCTCTCTCTCTCTCTCTCTCTCTCTCTCTCTCTCTCTCTCTCTCTCTCTCACACACACACACACACACACACACACACACACACACACACACACACATGCACACACGCACACGCACACGCACAGACACACATAAATTCAAGCATGTATCTGAAGTTATCTCAGGACCAAGGTGAGTAAAAAAGGTCATGGGAGGAGAGAGGAAGGATTTCTAGAGAGGGTCACAGGTGCCATGAAGCTGTAAAGGGGAAAAGCAGGTGGGGAGGCTTTAACTAGAGAAGGGACAGGGAGAGCAAGACAAAGGCAAAGGAAGAAGGGAATTAGAATTAAATAATTCTAAAAATGTTTAAAAATCACAGGGAAACACATTGTTTTATATGTTTAATCTAAAAAAAACCCCTTACTACACAGTTATTTATGGTTGCACACAAACACAAATACACATGTATATACTTATCACATCAGGTGACAATGCTCCCCACAAGAGCCATAGACTATCTAACAAAAATCCCAGCATCAGGCAGGGGAAGCCTGCCTTGCAGTTGGTCACGGAGGTCCAAAGGACACCCAAAATAAAGTGAGATACTGCCACTGCCCTTCTTTGCCTCCTCCTATTGCTAGAAACACCACACACTTCAGATACAAGATTTGGATGGAACAAGCAGGAAGCCAGAAGGCTAGCTCTCATGATATCAGGAGGTATTATATAAGCTGCCAGGAGACAAAGCAACCAATTGTCCTACCCAACTGTAATATCTGTGAGCAACAATGACCAGTCCAGGAGGGCATCCCGAATGGTGTTATAGTGGCACTCGTAGTTTGGAGGTAACCAAAGGATGAATAATTGAATTTAAAGCCTTCTCCATAGGAAGGAATTCATTCCAAATACTAGAAACTAAACCAACTATTGTTGGCTGCAATGGTCATAGACCCTAGAGGAGAACTTACTACTGTCTTTTTCTTAAATCAATATAATTTATAAATGCATTCTAAATACTTATCCTTACATCTACAGGCAAATGTAGTTCTCAACCCTCAGCAAATAAGCTAAATTTTTGCAACAGAAACTATTACAGTGTGAGTAGACAACTACCATTAGTAGTTATTAGACAAGTACTCAAAATGCTGAGAATAAATAACTACTTGTTACATTCACAAAACAACTCCTGAACATAAGGAAACATCGCAGAAAATGGGAGGGACAGAAAGATTGTAAGAACTAGGGCACAGGAAGCCTGCTATATATGAAACGGATGCTATACACATGGAATGTCAACAGTATGATTATCTAAACAAGACCTACAGAATGACAATATCTGTCAACATGCCAGTATGGGTGGGGGAATTTTACAAGGGCACACTCCTAGATGAGAAAAATACAGGCAGTCAATGGCTGCTGGGAGAGGGAGTGTTTTCTCTTGGGACAAGCTCCCAGATAGGTTATTCAATCCCAAGTGGTTATCCCTAAGCAATGCACCTATGAGTAAAATTAAGCAGACAAAGAAAGTTTTGTGTGTGTGTGTGTGTGTGTGTGTGTGTGTGTGTGTGTGTGTGTGT